>JAUCMT010000059.1:1412153-1424742 GCA_032357475.1 Enteromius thamalakanensis
ATAAACTACTTTAAAGTTTCTAGCTAGGCTTTTTCAAGCCAACTTAAAGTTTGCCTCCAAACTTTACTATCTAGTTTTCTTTATTGTACATTATTGTATTTGTCTTTTTTACTATTGAAAAGTAATTATACCATAGCGATATGACAAGCCATAAATATTTAACAAATAATTTAAGGACAATATATAAGTACAATATTTATTATCACCCAATATTATGTATTGTTTTTAAAATCAGCATTGATTTATATTGAAAATATAATTGTGCATAGGTTTTTTTAACTCTATTTTTACATTTGGATTACCTGTGCTGACTATTAATGCTACCCAATAAATATTATAAATATTTTTTAATAATGTTGTTTAATAATTTGTTTGATTTACAATTTTTTTTACCATGTTCTTGCTTTGAAAAAAGTAATGACTTGAAATTAATATTAATAAAAGCATTTGTAAAAATCTTATGCTCACTATCTTTAATTTCTTAAAATATATTATATACCACCCATGTATTCTGCCATCTTTTTTATAAAATTAATATTTGAATATATTATATATTTTTTTAATATAATAATTTTTTACATAAATTGTATATTATTGCATCCTAAAATAATGATACTAGGAATGATTTGGTATAGAATCAAACAAGTTTGTGTGTGTGTGTGTAATATTTAATATTTGAACTATAGTAGCTATAATTTAATTTCAAATTTTGTCTTAGTAACTTTCCAGATTACAGTTACGTTTAGTTTGCATTTAAACAATGTAATAACGCTCAGTTACATGTAACTATTCTTTCCCAAACAGAATTCTGTGAATGTTTGTGTAATATAACATGACTGAAGTATGTTGTCATTTCTACAGGTGAAGATATATGACCTCCCTCAGTTTGAGCACGGCGCCGATGATGTCATGATCCTAGCTACAGATGGACTCTGGGATGTGCTGTCCAATCAGGAAGTGGCAGAGGCGGTATCTGGTTTCCTTGGAAACTGTGACCCTGATGACCAGCACAGGCAGGTTCCTCCGTGTTGGTTGAGCATCAACCATCTACTCATGCAACCTGGAAGACAAGCTTGATGGGTTATTTTGAGCAACTACAAAGAAAAGGATTTTGATTTTAATATGAGATGGTGAAGTTGGGAACAAATGTTCCAAAAGGTGGTTTTCAAAGCAGTAAAATTATTTTTGGTTTTCTCAAAGGGCCTTTCATTTATAAGTTCTTAAAAGAAACATTAGTTTCTTAATTTGAAAAACATTTAAAAAATGTTTCTACTATACCTGTTGGGAATGATTCCCAAAATGGTAATGGTCCTTCATGGAACCTTCAGTTCCAATTAAGAACATTTAGTTTTAAAGAGCTGGGTGAGCAACTGAAAGGTTGTAGGTTCAAGTCAAAAATAATTACTGTACATCAAAAGCATATAAAACACACTTCCAAGATATCAATTTTCTTCTTTATCCAAAACTTCCAGTATCTATTTACCCTTGTCATTCCAAACCCATGTGACTTCTTTCTTCTGACTAGAGGTGTAAAGTCCAGGTTCAGAAAGTAAAAGTACTCCTAATTATGTTGTTCAAGTCTTCTGGATTTGCTAATTAGCGCTAGCCAGGAGGTGGAACTAATTAAGTTCATGAGTGGAATAAATATGTGGCAGGATGTTTACTTTTTGACCTCTGGACTTTACTTCTTCTGATGTTTTGCGAAACAAAGACATATAGGTTTGGAATGACATGTTCCTTTAACCTCAAGTTTCTCTTGGAGGGATAAACCTGTTACTAGTGAACTTCAAATGAAAAAATCAACCACTAAATACCATCTTTGTCATTTTTCAGGTACACGATGGCAGCTCAAGACTTGGTGATGAAGGCACGAGGTGTCCTGAGGGACCGAGGCTGGAGGATTGCCGGAGACCGGCTCGGCTCTGGAGATGACATTTCGGTCTTTATAATTCCTCTCATGCATGGCAATAGCCAACAGCCTCAGCCTAGCTGACCAATCAGAAGGCAGGGCGCCAATCGAATCGCACCGAATCCATCTCTAACCCAACATTCAGATTCTCAGACAGCGTCCTGCTGGAGTTTAAGGAACCCGTTGTGCGTTTGAACTCATTTACAACATGAGCACTTGCTTTTGAGACTTAAAAGTCAATGACTGCTGACTTTGAAGACCCACGTCAGCGCTCCCTACCTCCGCGTGGGTTGGTGGGATCAGTATATAAGTTATAACTTTGCACAATGACTAAAGGAGGGTCCGGTTCTTTGAAGTTCTCAGTGGACAGATGCGCACCCTCCGCAGTTTGTTTATCCGCACTCATCTGGCAGCTAGGCGGAACCAACCGTGTTTTGTTTTTCCTTTCAGGATATTAATTCATCCTCTGAATGTTTAGTTTGCGGATTTGTTTTTTTGCATTCCCTGAAAAAATCAAAGCAATTCTGGCTGTTATTTGTACATCCTGTTTTCAACGACTCCAAGTTACTGTAAATGAAACAAAAAAAAGAGTAGTGTTTTAGTTTCTCCCGTGCTCTTGTAATTTGCAATAGGTACTAAGCTAATTAATGCCGATCTGATCTTCCATTCATCGCGGCAAGATTTTTAGGATGATACATTTTTAAGGAACAATAAATCAAGATGTCTGATGTACAGCGACCATTCCCTTTGGTTTCTATATGCACCATCGGGAATTAACACCTACCTGCAATCTGTTCTCCAGGGCTCCTGTGTGGAGGTTTGGTGAGGTCTGACTTACGATACATCATGTTCACAGTGGCACCTTCCTCTTCTACAGCACAAACCCGCTGTGAGCATTTGGAAAGGCTTTCGTATAAATACACACACACACAAACACACAATGTGCAAACACTCACATACACACTCCCCAAGAGAGTGGCCATCTGGTCAGCACAACCTGAGTGTGACCAAAACAAGACTAATTTGGCCAGGGATTCAGCCGTGTGTGTGTGTGTGTGTGTGTGTGTACGGACTGCTCTCTAACACACTTTAGCGCAGTCGTTTGTGTGGGTGGACGGCACTGCAAGGGCATCACATGCTTACTAAAGGAGCTTTCTGGGAAGTGCACACACATGCACTGCAAAAATGATTCATAAACTCCAATAATGCTGGCCCACCGATTTTAATAAAAGCTCATTGAAGATATTTCACTAGGATCTTTCTAAAGTAACTAATAATTTAATGTTACCCCAAATAATGTACCCTCTGTGTAAAAAAAAAATTCCAGTTGTTAAAAGAATAAAGGCAATTCACAACAAATTGAACGCTTTGTCATGATTTTTTATGCTTTATTATGTTATTTGTTGAAAATGTTCCTGCCGCCCTCTCAAGTCAATCGTAAAACTCTGAAACTCCTTAAATTTTTTTTTATTTGTAGCAAAAACGTATTGCAAGCTTAAGACTAAAAAGAATGGACTAGAATCCAATACCAAATACACAGCATCCATCTTGACTTTCTGTCGTATTTTGTCTTTTTTGTTAAAGAAAAAGACGTTTGAAACAACATTGTGTTAGAAAATAGATTGCTTTTACGCTTAAGAATCCGCCCAATAAAGATTGTAACACTTCATCTGTGGCCATTTAAATCATAAAAAAGGGAAGCAGCAATAATTGTACAGTCTTTAGTTTCATGATCTTGGAGTGACTTAACGTTCAAATATTTGACAAATGGATGGATTAACCACCATGACCAGCCAACAGCTGTGATAATATTCCCAGCAGAGACCACAGAGTTTGATAGAACCTGAAACGATTGAATCGTACGCAGTTCATTTTAACCCTGCTGGGTTCATCTATAAAACGCTCTTGAGATTCTGAACATCGAAAAGGCGGCATCTCTGGGTCATAAACCTGGTCAAAAAAGAACCACTGAACGATTCTCTCAGAGTTACATGAAAGGCTTCCAGCCTACGTACTGCATGAATGACGTCAGCACATTATCTGCACTAATCATGCACTTCCGCTATAAACTCCAGTTAACTGTGACTACCTAAAACATATACACCAGATCAAGAGTCAGATAGATAGATTAATAACAAACTGCACAACATGCAGTTGACGAAAATAATATGCTAAAAGTAAATACACACACAAACATCCAGATTGGTCTGTTTATCTTTTTAATAATATTAGTTTATAACCTCTTCAACCTATTCACACGCTAAGATTTTGGCGCCATTCCTTCCGGGATGAACTGGAATGTAAGAATTTAGATCAAGAAAATACATGTTTAGTACACCCACATATACTCATATTAGTTCTTGGGGGTTAAATGAGGCTAAACCCTTTTATGACATCAGAACACGTCATTCCACATCCCACATGTGCAATAACACCACTTTCTCTACAACGGTTAAAACATAATCATTAGCTTAAGCCCGTAAAATATTAATTTTCCACGCACGTGCTCTGGTTGAGCCCAAACCAGCCCAGGTAACGTCGTTTCTTACCACGTGACGTCACGATCGATGATTCTACCGTAGTGGGCAGAAAAAGCCACGTCACAGCTCTCTTCATAGCAACAGTAGAGTATGACCTACATGTATTAGCCATCCCAAGGGCAAAATCAAGCATCTATTAAAATTAATAACCCTACCCGTCGTGTTCCCGAGGGTAATATCAGCTTTTCTGCTGTGCTCGACAAAAAACAGTACTTTACTGAAGAGAACTGGGGCATATGGCCAATCCCCATGAATTTACAATTCAGTGTCCGTTATAGTGACAAAAAAGATAAACATCATTAATAAAAGGAAAAATTAGACGCTTAACACAGCAACGTGTTTCATAATACACACATTTATTGAATTTAAATTAGACTAACCACTGAGCACACATTTACATAGCTCTACAACTCTCAGAACAATTTTAACATGCACAACTGTAACTATATCACACATACATAACGTTACATACATTTCACATAAAACATCACATTTCCCCCAGACGATTTGGATTCCGAAGCGAATTCCAGCTTGGGAAGAGAGTAACCAGCACTGGCAAGGGAGTAGCTTGCGCAGTCATCTCCATAACGGGCAATGTCACATCCCAACCAACAGCACAAACTACTACCTCAGCCAGTACACGGCTCAATCGCTTTGGAGCTCGTAAAAATGCAGCGAATTCGAATCCAAGGAAAAAGAAAAAAGAATTCCAAGAATTCGCGCTGAACGTTCTATAGCGCGCGAAGCCTCCGAGCTGAATGGTCGTAGTACTCGTGAGCGGGCTACACTCCCTTCTGCTGCTCCGCTATTGGCTGGGAGCGCAGCCAATGGGGTGTCAGAGAGACACCGCCCACGACACACACACCCCCAAACGCGGCTACGCCTCCCGCAGTCTTCAGCCAATGGCGCTGAATTGACTTCACACGAGACTTGGAGCTCGTGATTTTGAATGAGTAGATTCTGATTTATACCCTTGTTGCCAGGTCTGCGGTTTTTCCGCGGAACTGAATTACTTTAACGCGACCCCAGTAACGTGATATTTAGCCCCTGCATTGTGATTTTGACTAGGGGAATCCCGCCTGAAAACGTGTATTTTAACTTCCGGAACACGACCCTCCTCGAAGAATCATTGGGCTTGTTTTCTAGTTCAGTGGTAAAAATCTCACTGAGATCTCATTTGTGATTATTAACGACTTAAAAAATGGGGACAATATGTTTTTGCTTTTTAACTGTTGTGGGGATTCCATCTTTCAATATCATAATTGATCATTATAGTAATGTTTGAGGATCAATCCTAATAGTATCGCAAATAGCAAACATCAAAACAGTAGTATAAAATCATGGCTTTACGAAACATAAAAAAAACCAATAAATATAAGAACATGCAATTAATAAACTATAGGACTAAAATTTTATTTTTCCCAACTAAGTACAATAACTGCAACTTTTAAAAATGGATATTTTAATCTTGCTCATTATTTAGCATTTTGACTACAAAGTATGTGCTTTCTGCAAATACAATTGACTAGTTCATTATTATTTTTAGGCTATGCCATGACTGCAGAAGTTTCAGGAATGGTTAACACTTTGCACAGGCTTATATCACACCCTGATAGCACATCTCTGAGATGTCTGCAATATGTCTATAGGATGCTTGCTTTCAAATGTCAAATAGACGTATATTAGATGTCTTTAATATGTTTATAATGCACCGGTCAGACAGCAAGTGCTTTCCAGACCAAGACATGTGCTATTTGGGTATAGTGCACTGCACACAAATGGTTTTGAAAGGTATGTGACCACCTTGAAAACAATAATGTTTTTTTTTTTTTGTTAACTGATAATTTGTTAAATAATAATAGCATACCGCTCCCGTCCAAGCTCATCAAAAGCAGTGCAAAACCAAGTAATACCCAGTATAGCATGTCAAAGACACATTTCAAAAGAATTATGTATTTTGCTGTAAAACAAATCTAAGTCAGTTGTTTGAATATACATATTTACCTTAAAACTATCACTTTTATCACTTTTTTTTTTGGAGTACTACTGACCTGCGCTAATGGAAGTAAAGTATGTTTCATAAAAAGCCAGAGGAGCGAAACATTTGATGTTCATAGAACTGTACCATTTATTATTGTACACACACCGGGTTCGACCCTTCTCAATGCGACTAAAGATGACATGGAATGTTACAGTAAGATCTTGCATAAAACCCCTTGCTGTTGAGAAAATTTCACAAAAAAAGACCATCCTTCATGTATTTATTATGATTTTTCATACTTTCTTTTTAAATGGTTTTGGACTTGATTTTCAATCCAAATACGTAATTCTTAATTACATCTTTAACACTATCACCAAACACTGTACATTAACTCCAAAGGGGTGGGGAAAAAACCAAAAACCCATAAAAACAACAAACACTGCAAATTTAACGTAGCAGTTAATACATCGTTAAAGTCGGCCAATCAGAGTCTACCGTCAGCTCGTGTTAGAAGAAGCTTTGAACGATGGGATTTGGAGCTGTCGATCAACAGTTACCATGGCGATGGGGGTGAATCATCCTCGCGCGCGCGGCGGCGTATGAAACAGTCACATTCATGTTTGCGTTGGAATAAAAACGTTCAGTCACGATTCGCCGTTCTGCACTTTAGAGACGGGCGGTTGCATGAAGTCTTTGAAGGGCCCCAGGGCGTCTTTGAGGGCGGAGCTTACTTCAGGAGACGAGCAGGTGATGCACTCCACCAGCGTTGGGTACAGAGCAATCACCTGAGCCCATACATTCCCGTCCACTGACGCCCGGACAGGAAGAGGAAAAAGAGAGAAATGAGAAAAACAAGCCTGGAACCCGTATATGAGGCTTCAAAGTGCTCTCTATGTAGGCAATAGAATACTCAGCTGTGCTATCAATAGGTTTTCATGTTTATATTACATGTAGAGTTTGTTATGGTTGCTGGTTGTTGAAGGACAACATTTTCTCACCGTTCTCTGGTTGAGTCTTTTTCAAGGAATCCATGAGGGTACTGATGGCTTTTAACACAAAGATGATCTCAGTCACTTGTTGCCTTGAAGATAAAAAAAAGGAATGGTGAGAAACACTTAGGATCAAGTTCTGTGCAGTTTAGTCAGTAGTAAAGTCCATTTAGAAACATGCGTAAATTCAGTAAATATATCCAGCACATATTTTATTAAGTAATACATAGTAAGAAATCATATTATCCAAAAAAAACAAAACAAAAAAACAACATTTTTGAAGCATATTTTAAGATCTTTATTAATAATAGACACTGCCACTCAAATGTTTAGGATCAGTAAGATTTGTTATGTTTTTAAGGGAGTCTCTTTTGCTGTATTTATTCGATCAAAAATACTTGTTGCGATTTCTAATATCAGTATCCTATTTTAATATATTTTAAAATGTAATATATTTCTGCAATGCAGTGCTGAATTTTCAGCATTATTACTCTAGTCTTTAGTGCCACAGGATCCTTCAGAAATCATTCTAATATACTGATTTATTATGAGTGTTCAGGTTTGATCACAGAAATAAATTATATTTATATTATATTGAAATAGAAAATATTATTTAATCATTTAGTCAAATTGCAATAACATTTCACAAAAGAAAATCTTTTTTCTGTATTTTTATCAAATACACACAGCCTTGATGAGCAGATGAAACTTAAATCTTACTGTTACCAAACTTCTGACCGGCAAAACAATATATATAATACCGTTTTTTAATGTTATTTTTATATTTTACATTATTATATATATTTTGACATCCTGTTTTATTTCTAAAGTGCTTTTCAGAATACAGCTAGAGCTAGATTCTCTAGCAGCTACAGAAAATACACGTTTTAATCATAAAATGTCATTTGATTAACAGGGAATCTAGCTTTAAATTTTACTGAAAATTATAGAAATAAAGAGTGCTTTATTAAAAAAAAAAAAAAAAACACTTTAATTTCAAATTTTCTATCTTTTTTGGGAGCTGTTGAACCTGGGCAGCGGGCAGCGTCCACTGAGTCTCTCGTCCTCCACGTATCTCCGGAGCACATCCTGTGCCCTCTGGAGCAGCACAGACAGAGCCATACGAGAGATGTAGCCCTCCTGTGGCGTCGAAACCTTATTACTGAAGGAGAACTGCAGAAGCGTCTCAAAGCACACCTTCGAGAAATCCTCCCGCATACGGATGTCCATTTCAGCCTCTGCAGGGACGAGAGGGGACCGTTAGTGCCTGCAAACTACAATCCATGCTTCTGACCAAAGGTATTCTCTATTTAATGCCGTTAATCTCGTTCTGTTCCTCACTCAAAGCTTTCATGTGACTTATATCTAATGGATAACTTAATATTGCTTTTATGCAACATCATCTGAATAAATATGCTTTCCATTGATGTCTGGGTTGTTAGGATAGGGCAATATTTGTCTGATATGCAACTATTTGAAAATCTGGAATCTGAGGGTGCAAAAAATATAAATATTGACAAAATTGCATTTAAATTCATCCAAATAAAGTTCTTAGCAATGCATGTAACTAAGTTAAATTAAGTTTTATAATAGGAAATGTACAAAATATCTTAATGGAATGTGATCTTTACTTAATATCCTAAAGATTTTTTAACATTTTGACCCATACAATATATTGTTGTTTTAATAGTCAACTATTGCTTTGGGGACAGTTTGCACAAAATGGCTGTTTTTTCCTTCTGCTTTCACTCCGTACCTGTGAAGGATGATGACTGGGAGTGAATCGATCCTTTATTGAGCATGCTCATGATACGGCCTACAAACTCTTTGGGTATGAAATTGGCAAAAGGTAAAATCTCTGTGCTGATCAACTGCACCACCTAGAGGGGGAAAATATATATACTTATATTAAATATAGTGAAATAAAATATACAAAAATGTTAATATTATCATACTATTAAAATAAATAATATCTCATTATTATACATATAACAAATAATTACAGTAGTTTACCGTATACATATATTTAAATATATTATATATTAAATATATTTAATAATACAATGCAGTTAAATAATTTTTTTTTCTTTTCTAAAAAATATTTACTTATGTTTTTAAACAATGTTTTGTGTACACATAAACACACTTTTTTATTTCTTTTATTAAAAATGTATCATGATCAAAATTTCTCATTCTAAAATGTCCAAATATCAGTCTCACGGATATATTGGCCTGCCACTAACAGGTATAAGTCATGATAATAATAATAATAAAAAATCTAGCTTATTAAAAATGATATTAAATGTCAGATGAAATGACCTCGACGTCTACAGCCTCGTTCCTCTGGAACTCTTGTATGGACAGATTATCTGGAGGTGTGCTGTGGGACACAAGAGGAAAACAAGTGAGAATGGATCTGAAACCAAGACACTTCTTTCATTACATCATGATAGGTTGGGCACCTTTTGGCAAACAGGAAGTCTTCAAAGGCGTTTGCCAGCTCCGGCCACATTGTGTCAAATTTGCCTGAGGATGCTTGTTGCCGGGCAACAGGGAGTCCAATGGAAAGCACTTTGAGCAAAGAGGAGACGGCTAGTTTCCAGGTGCTCTCAGCAGGACAGGCGTACTTCAGACCTAGAGGAATCCTTAGAGTCTAAATACAGAGAAACAGAGAGGATTGATTCTGCTTTTTCCTTTAAACCCGCACCGATAAGCTTTGACTGAAAGTAGGTGACATGTGGAGACTAAGAAATGCTGTTGAGAATGCATCGTGTCTAACAAAACTACTAATTCACAACCAGTGCTGGGTAGACTGCTTTAAATTGTGTTGTCAGGGTTGCCAGGTTAACAACAAAGCCCTCCCTAATTGCTACTAAAAACTATCCCTGTTTCGAGGGGGAAAACTGCAGATTTGGCAACACTGATTGTGGTTAGTAACACAATCTAGATTACTGGATAATGAAGACAGTATTTCATAGTTATGCATCGGCAGCATTTAGCAAACAACTTAATTATTATGTTTCTACTGCCTTTGTGTGAATGATATGTATTCATGTTATCCATAAAAAGTAACTGTCACATGATTATATAAAGTGCTTTATTTTAGGAACCCAGAGATTCCAGAGTCAGCAAAAATCTAATTTGTTGAGGTCCGTTTTATAATACATTTGATTTTTGCTTTGTACCTTGATAATGTTTTGCAGGACTTTCTCGTTGATAACGGCTTTGTGACAGGCTGTTTTATGATATAGATCAACCACCACCTCCAAAGATCGTTCCGCAAACGGCACATAGTTTAAGGCCACCCACTCCGCCTGGACACAAACAGAAAAGAAAAACAAGACTTTCAATATAAAAAAATAAGGCATTATTAAATGAACAAATGTCTCCTCCTCAGCCTCAAAGACAAATGCTGGAGTATCAGAGAAGGACAGCGAATAATCAACACATTCTTCGCAGCTAGCCAGCACATGGGCTCTTAGTTAAAACAATACAATAAATACATGAATAAATATATATATTTTTTTTTTATCACATTTTTATAATATTACCCCTATTATCTGTAAAATGGGGTACAGGACTGGACCTAAATGCAGCAGATGCCTGGAAAAACACTCCCTACAGATTTCCACAACATTATGTTTGTCAAACTTCAATGAAAAGTTCACGTTACTCTGACACAGACCATATTATTAGATGAACAGCAGCAAACTACAGGCCAAGCACAAGACTGATGCACACAAGCAGAAGTAAACTGGTTTATATTAGCCCTGATGCTAATTTGAATTTGGCTTCATTTCCAGCATTATTTAAAGGTGAAGTGGCACCAGAGACAATTGTAAAAATGATGGTGAGATTATTTATTTATTTTAGATTTATATATTTATATATACACACACACACTGCTCAAAGAAATAAAGGGAACACTAAAATAACACATCCTAGATCTGAATGAATTAAATATTATTATTAAATACTTTGTTCTTTATATAGTTGAATGTGCTGACAACAAAATCACACAAAGATTATTAATGGAAATTAAATGTATTAACCCATGGAGGTCTGGATTTGGAGTCACACACAAAATTGAAGTGGAAAAACACACTACAGGATGATCCATCTTTGATGTAATGTCCTTAAATCAAGTCAGAATGAGTCTCAGTAGTGTGTGTGGCTATCACGTGCCTGTATGACCTCCCTACAACACCTGGGCATGCTCCTGATGAGGTGGCAGATGGTCTCCTGAGGGATCACCTACCAGACCTGGACTAAAGCATCCACCAACTCCTGGACAGTCTGTGGTGCAACGTGGCGTTGGTGGTTGGAGCAAGGTATAATGTCCCAGATGTGCTTGATTAGATTCAGCTGGAGAACGGGCGGCCAAGTCCATAGAATCAATGCCTTCGTCTTGCAGGAACTGCTGACACACTCCAGCCACATGAGGTCTATCATTGTCTTGCATCAGGGAGGAACCCAAGGCCAACCACGCCAGCATATGGTCTCACAAGGGGTCTGAGGATCTCATCTCGGTACCTAATGGCAGTCAGGCTACCTCTGGCGAGCATATGAAGGGCTGTTCGGCCCTCCAAAGAAATGCTACCCCACACCATTAATAATCCACTGCCAAACCGGTCAGATGTTGCAGGCAGCAGAACGTTCTCCATGGCGTCTCCAGACTCTGTCACATGTTCTCAGTGTGATACTATTTACATCTGTGAATAGCACAGGGTGCAAGTGGAGAATTTGCCAATCTTGGTGTTTTCTGGGAAATGCCAAATGTCCCAAACGTTCAAAAGTGACCAAAACATCAGCCAGAAAGCAAAGGAACTGAGAAGTGGTCTGTGGTCACCACCTGCAGAATCACTCCTTTATTGCGGGTGTTTTGCTAATTGTCTATAATGTCTACCTGTTGTCTATTCCATTCACACAACAGCGTGTGAAAGTGATTATCATTCAGTGCTGCTTCCTAAGTGGGCAGTTTGATTACATTCATTGATTACAGTTACATTGTGTTGTTTAAGTGTTCCCTTTATTTTTTTTGAGCAGTGCGTATATATATACACGCACTGCTCAAAAACAACCCACACATATACATATATATATACACTATATTACCAAAAGTTTTCGCTCACCCATTCAAATGATCAGAATCAGGTGTGCTAATCACTTG
>JAUCMT010000059.1:1424842-1435610 GCA_032357475.1 Enteromius thamalakanensis
GGATGGCACTTCAGTTCATAGAATGAGTAAAGGCAGGTGAGCGAATACTTTTGGTAATATAGTGTATATATAGTACAAAAACTGTTGTTTTATTATTTTTTAATGGTATATGCATATTACTTTTTACACATAACATTGAAAATGGAAGGATAGGTCAAGCATATTGCACTGTGGGATAATGTATATGTAGTTTTATACTGCGATGTATACAGAAAATTGGCATACTATGCACAGTATACATACAATAGTATGGTAATATGCTACTCAGTCTATGTTTATGGACCATACAATTCAAAAGTAAAAAATTATATATAAATATAAAGAATACTATTGGTGGTGTTAGAGAGTTTAAAATGGAGTTGAGACTCTACCCTATGAGTGTCAAATTATAAAACTTTTCACCACACGGCTCTAAGAAACATCATAAAATAACTATTCATTTGTCAAAGTTTATTTTGGCAGTTGTTAGAATTAATGAACAAATGAGGCTGACAATAATGAATGGAGAAAAATAAATGTTATAACAGTATGAAAGAGCGAAGTTTGCCTTATAGAGCTGTTAAATGGAGCTGAAATTAGCCGAAGGGAAAAACGAAGAGAAAACGAGGCAGAAAGCCCAAATGAGAGACAGAGATATAGAGGAAGACAGCGGGAGGGAGGAAGGACTCACCGGTGCAAACAGTTGGATCTAAAGTGGATCCGTATGAAGTACAAAAACAGAACAAGAGAAGAGCAGACAAATGTTTACTACCGCTGCTGATCACAACCACACAACACACTAATGAAACTATGACAACAACAAAGACGAACAAACGTCATGTTTAAACATACTTTGCACCTAACCAGATTGGTACACACTTCAATATTTCACAGTTCTGCCCGTTTACAATTTGTAAAGTGATCCACATCTTCGGTCAAAAATGTGTGATTAAAACATTTAATTAAAACATTTTAAAAGCAGCAACATGATCCAAAGTACTCAAACATGATTATAAGCAGCACAAGTCAACTTAAAAACCACACAAAACACCATGCGTAGAAAACTAAATCAAATATTTTCTAAAGAAAGCCATTGAAACTATCCATTGTCCCAAAATATCCATTAAATGGTCTTAAAACCACATAAAAACACGAAAAGAGACGCCTTTAAGACATAACTGTAAACACTGCAAAAGAGCAAAGACTAAAAAAAAAAGCAGAAGACTGATCTTCACAGAAATTAATGTTTTATGATGATGATGATGATGATGATGATAAGTGTATGTATGGTGTGTCAATGAACAAGAAAGAACAAAAGCAAATCTTAAAAACAGGTGAAAAAGTGAAGACCATGTGAGGTGGAAACAGGACAGAGACTCACCTGGTTGTATTTGGCATTGGCCACATGTTTGGTCTCCATCTTTCCATACTGAGGAGGTTTACAGGAGAACTCCACGAACAGCAGAAGCTGCTCAAAGATGGCGGGATACATCACCTGGAGATTCTCAGAACCCACACAAATTGCCTGGAACAATGACGTACAATCTCATTTAAACATCCAACATGTACTGTAGAGTCTACAAAGAATCTCAATCAACTGATCTAGTTGACAAAATAGATAGATAGTAGTTAGAAGCAAGTCCACTTGTCATCAGTAATTGGTTTGATTGATTGGTTGGTGGAAATACTTAAGTCAAGTTCACACCAAAAACAACAAATATGAAGTTATCTATATAGATAACAATATTAGCGTCCACACCAGAAAACTTAACATCTATAGCATCTGTTTATTCTAAGTGCATGTGCATTTGCTGCTTTAAATTCTAGAGCTTGTGAGAACAGGATGGATTCTAATTGGCTGGTTGTCAATGTTTGTATCATTCATCGATTGAAAAAAATTATTCTGAAAGTGATTGTGGTGTGGACTCTGCTATTCTTGTGAAAGATGTTTAGAACTATATCTTTATCGTTATCGTGCTTGCTGTGAACAGGTCTAAAAAATGGGACTGAATGGATAATTAGTGCTTGTGTGGTACTTGCATTAATAGTGCAAAAATTCTGTCCCACAGGGGCAAACCACACAACAGAATCATCCAAGTGTGAAAACAACCACAATTACTTCAACCAAAAACAAACTCTTGACAGTCCACTTAAAAACACAACACTTCATTAAAGGGTTTGTTCACTCAAAAATGTTAATTAATCCAAATTTACTCACCCTCAAGGCATCCTGGGTAACTATTAATAGGTATCCAATCAAAGTTTTGTTAAAAATTGTCTTGGTTCTTTTCAGCTTTATAATGGCTTGGGCAGTATTTTTGTTCGACAAGTTAACACATTCGTATTAAAACATACCTCACACGACTCCTTCCAGGGGTGAATAAAGGCCTCCTTGCAGCGAACATTTTTATAACGTACAAAAACACCCGCACGTGCCATTATAAAGCTTGAAAGAACCAGGGTATTAATATAACTCAGATTTGATTCCTCTGAAAAAAGAAAGTCATATACATATAGGATGCCTTTAGGGTGAGTAATACATGGACAAATTTTCATTATTGGGTGAACTAACCCTTTAACCAAATTCTGAAGATGTTCTACCTTCTGCAGAACGTCAAGGGCAGTCAGGACTGCTTCCTGCAGGCTGGTAAGCACCGCTTCCGTGTAGGAGGGCAAGATGAAAGGCGAGGAGTCTGAGCTTATGGGTACAGACACGGCTCCATGCAGAATCACCCCCAGCTTCTTGAGATCATCCATGCTGAACCCTACTGCAATGTGCTGGTACAGCGCTGGGAAAATCTGTATTAGCGCCGTCAAGAAAGGCTGACTTGGTACGAAGACTAGTTTATCTGTTCCACCACTAGGGGGTCGCGTGCACTCAGTTCCTATCCGGTACCAAGTGTTCCACGCTGACCACCAGAGGGCTGAGTCATCCAGCTCCTCTCCAGGTGGTGGAAGTAAAGGTTGTGCACCGTAGCGCTGGGCTAGTCGCTCGGCAAGGGAATCAGATCGGACTAGGGGTCTTCCTGGCCCAGAGCCCTGTAGAGACTCCATAAGGACAGGAGGAACATCCATAGCAAGATCTGGTCTATCTGTGTCTTTAATGGGTGTGACGAGCTGGAGTATCTCCTGGAAGCTCTTGAGGGCGGCGAGGGAAACTTCATTGTTTTTGCTGAGCGCAGCAGACTGGATGTGGTCCAACAGAACTTCCCAAGCCTTGAAAAAGTCACCTGCAAGCAAGAACAAGACTTTTAGAACCAAATTCTGAGATACGTCTTTGAGAACCACATGTCTCATTGCTTACCCAGCTGCTGAAGCAGGTATCTTCTAGTGTTGAAGATCCGAGCTACACCTGCGAGTGTCAGGACCCATGTTTCCGCCCACTGTTTCTCTGCTGTGTCACGTGAGTGGTGAATCAGGATGTTTCCACCTCCGGATTCGATCTTTTCCTTGTCAGCAGTGGTGGAGGACTTCCTTACACAGTCCAGCAGATGAAAGAGTACCTGCAGAGCAATGAGATTTGGTTATTAGCTACAATAAGGAATGGACTAGAATTGGTTTAATTTGGTCCCCAGTCTGAAGTCTGAACCAACAAATCAGAACTGGATTTAATTAGCCAAGTCTGATCCAGTACCTTCCAAACCACAATGTTCCAGGTCGGTGGTTGCAGCAGCGTTCCATGAGCAGCAATGGTCGAGAACATTGTCTGGCCAGCGCTTTTCCTCACAGCAGGCCGTGGGTCCACGCACAACTCACCCAGCTTGGAATACAGGCACAACCACAGGCAGTCAAAGGGTGGCGCAGGGTGGAATGGTCGGTTCAGAGGTTCACCTTTATCTTGGGCCTGTTTCAAGAGAACCGCTTCCTCCCTCTCCAGCTCCTCTGTAATTGCTTCTCCCCTTTGGAAGAAGTAGTCTGAGATGTTCCACTGCATGGGAAGAAGACGACTCTTGGTCATCCACTCAGTCAACTCAACCATCCCAAAGCAACACCTTCAAGGTAAGAGTCTTTACAAAGCAACACTAGCAGTACTCCTCACCAGCAAGCCGATGGACGTCAGGCTGATGTTCAGCTCCTGGTTCTGGAGCCCAAAGCTGCCGGCTACATCCACCACAATTTGGAGGCACATGCAAGGCATTGTGGGTAGGAAGTCGGTCACCACCAACTGCAGGCACTGGAAGGCTGTTCGTATGAGGGATTCACTGTGGAACAAAATGTGTATTAGATACAAATGTAATTCCCACTTCAGATCTAAATCGTGAAACTTCCTTGGTCAACCAACCTCGAAAGAAGAACCATGCAAGTTGAGGGGTTAGCTCACCCCCAAAGTTACAGAGTTATATCTTCTGACATTTTAGAGAGTATCACAATGCATACATGTGGATTCCTCTTGGCATAAACAACCGCAGATTACATTCATGCGCATGTTTTTCCCTGGATGTAGGTACCAATATGAAAATCTTTGCTTGTCTCACCCCTGGTCATTCCGGATCGCTCCAATGACCCCCAGCACCAAAGGCCATCCCGTTCCGAGACTGTCTCCTTGGTTCTGTAGGATCTGTAAGACACACTCCAGCTGTTTCTGTCGGATATCTGCGTGCAGGACATTGGAGAGCTCCTTCAGAGGGTTCAGAAGCAACAGCTGCAACCTCTGAGGAGAACAAGGGATTGGTTAAAGATGTCCAATCAGTAACCCGAGTCAAACTATTTTCGTTCATCCCAATTAATTTCAACCTGGTTCTGGGACAGCGGTGGCTCGTGTTTGAAGGAGAGTCCAGCTTTGATCAGTGAGGTGATGGCCTCAGCGCCCCACTCCCTCATCCGAGCGTTAGGATGCTGACAGACCTGATGAGATAATTGCACAATAGACTTCATGTTCACTACTTCAATATTTTCAACACATTCTTGAATGACGTTGATGAGATTCACCCATTAATGAAATTAACAACAACACAGAGACAAATCAAATATCACAAAAGGAGAGTGAAAATGCATCGATGGACAAAATGACATCAGTAACACAAATAAGGAGCAAAGCAATATACATCGGTCATAAAAATAAATCGTTGCATGCGCACAGGCTAATTATACACAAAACATATATAGACTGATTTGCAAAATCATTACGGTCAGAAAGGTCCTTTCACATTAAATTCTAAAAACTACAAATGACCCTAACCCAACTATTTAAACTCCAAGCTGTACGACGCACAGCTGAATTTATGTAATTATCTTATAAAACAGCCATTCTGTGATCTGCTTTTCATGCAGAGGTCAAAGCAGCACATGACGCTTATGTTGAAGCCCTGATGGAAGTCATGTGAAAGAAACTTAAGTGTGGCAGTCGAGATCAGCTTGAAAACAACAACATCTGATTAGCACAACAACAGGAGGCTGATTCATTCCTGAAAGCACTGAGCTTCATAAAAGTGTGGCGAATGACAGATCGATTCAAAAAGAAGAGTTGCTCTTCAGAGAGAAGGATTTCTGCATTGAAAAAGTAAGTTCAGCACTTACCTTCTACAAAACAGACATGTGACAACAGACAGAGGAGGAAAAAAGACAGAATAAGACAAGGTGAGGACATGAATTGTGCTTCAGCATTTAAACAACTACAGAAGAAGTGTGAGTACAGCAAGTAAAGACCAGAAGGATCAGAGCGGTCCACCGTGTATTAAATATTAATATCTCAGAAGAGGGCTCATCTCTTTACAGTAGTTATTTATTGTTCATTAGTTGTACAGGTATTAGTAGTATTTGTTTTATCAAAATTACTAGTATCTCAAGACTTGTAGATGAAGTACACAGATAGATTAAAGCTAAACTGTGTAAAAGATAAACAAAACAACTGCAAACCTATATAAAAATAATCATATCCAAAATTAAGTTTGTTTACATGATATGTATGTGTACTGTGTTTATGTATATATCAATACAAATTCATAAATTATATATTTTGGAAAATATATTAATTCATATAAATGATATATACACACACACACACACACACACACACACACACACACACACACACACCTAAATATTACACTTATATTTTGTGTAAACAAAATCTTTATTTTAGATGTCATTAATCGCACTTTATATTTTTTATTTATTTTTTATTATTTTGAAGTTATATATCCATAATAAATAAATAAATAAATGTACACAAATAAAAAAATATATATAATAAATTAATTATAAATCCGATTAAATATAAATAATATATACAAATAAACAAAGATGACTTCAAAATAAGAATATATCATTATACTAACAGTATAAAATGGTATAAATAAATAAATACATGGTGAATTTAAAAAATACTGAAATTACATATGCATAATAATACATCATATTTTACATAAAATAAACACATTATATATAAATAAATAAAAAAACTAAAATTTGAAGCCTTCAACACTAACAGTCGACACAAACTTTTTTTTCTTCCAAAAGCTATATGTGTGTTGTTGGTGTGGACTTGACATCTGGACTCACCTCCAGTAAATGAGCCGTCAGAGGCCTCCAGAGAATCTCAATCCGGTCCATATTAACCAGTCCGGTCTCTAACAGCTTGGCCACCGCAAACAGAGATGGCTCCTAACCACAGAGATAAGAGATACAGACAGATGAGAGCTGAATGATTATATATTGATTAAATGAATCTATAATTAGCTTTAGATTCTGAACGCACCTTGTTGTTTCCGTAAGCCATTTCCATGGCCTCCATGGATAAAGAGCACAGAGCGTTTATCAGGTGATGCAGAGAGACATCGTCTAGGTATCTACAATCACACACACACACACCATGTAATCCTATCACTGATCTTACAATTTAACTAAGAAGCACTCTTTAAAACTCACTGATACTAAGTAAATCAAGTCAACTGAATTATTTCTATTCCGATGTTGGCTTACTGTGAGCTTTCAAAGAGTCTGGACAGGATATTTGATATGACGGGTAAATCGGTCATCACCGCTGTGGTCAAAACCTGCAAACGAAAATAAATACACCATTATAAAGTCATAAACACTTACATAAAACACTCTCCTCTTCTCTAGCTTGCTTCCTAGTCTAACGAACCAAGTATAGTACATTACAAATATAGCTTTTGTTCCTCTTTTATAAGTCACTTTGAATAAAACAAATGTAAACATTTATCAGAAGACCTAGTAAGTTGCATATCCAGACCACATTTTTGACAACACCAGATTGTTTCAAGTCACCTAAATGTTTTTTTGCAGCATTAGTGAGCAATATCTTTAGGTAAAAATTGTTTCTTCCTAAACAAAAATGCTGTTGACTTGGAAATCATCGATGATGCCTTAAAATGCTGGACTTGGAAAATCGTGGAAAAAATAATAGTCCCTCAAACAAACCACGTTGTCTTGCAACTTGTCCACACCTGTGATGCTCAAAATGTGCTCACTAGGATTGGAACAGGGCTGATATCAGTGTTTTTTTACCGTGCTTGGACCCTCCACAGCTCGTCCGGGTTTCAGAACTCCACCAACAGCTGGTTTCAGACCCAGAATCCACACCAGATGCTTCCAAAGGAGACACAAATAAGTGAATGAAAAACATAACGAGGAAAAATAAGAAACATTTGTTCTTTATTATTTAATAAAGAAATATATTACGATTACAAAGTGAAATATGTCATTAATAATGAATATTGTAATGTAAAAATGTATAAATAATAATACTTTTACAGAGAAAAAGTCTTATCATATATATAATCTATATAATATGCTATATATATATATATAATATGCTAAATATATATATATATATATATTTTTTTTTTCTCTCTTTTTAAAAAAAATTATTGTATATTACTGTTATATTTATATTTAAATAATGCAAAATGTGTTACCATTTACATATATTTATTTGGTAAACTTATTATGTTTAAATATTTATTTAAACTTTATATCACAGTTTTAAAAAGAAAAAAGTGTTATTTATTATATTCTTACTATGATATTACCATATTATTATTATCATTATCATTATCATTATTAATGTTTAATATTTAATTTATAAAATGTATTATATGTTATTTATAATGATATTAAATTGTTACATTGTGTAGATTAGATTAGACAGTCGATTTCATTCAGGCATTTCATCAGCAAAAGAACAAAAAGGAAAAGAAGGAAAACCGCCCGAGTTAATCATAAATAAATGTAAATACTGCAAGTTTTGCATTTCGCAATTCACATGAGTTATACACTGGAAGATATGGAAATCATCACCTGCCAATACAATGAACACACAAATATTTTCTTGTTGTGCAAGTTTTCTAGATTCTGATCGGTCAAATACTGGTAAAACCTGGTCCAGAACAAGATAAGAGACAAAGACAGATACAGTGTGTGTGTTGTTGTGATTAAAGGGTGTTTTTGTACCTGTAGTGTGGCTAAAACTAGCTGCCATGAGGTTCCCAGGTAAGCACCATGACAATGAGCCAGATTCAGCAGAGTCCGCATGCACTGAATGTTCTTCGCTGTGAGCTGATTCACAGACAGAGACAAGAAAGAAAAAAACCCTTGTAATTAACCTGGAGAAAGATTCAGCTGCACTAGAAACCAATTTAGAAATGTCAACAACTACAAGTCAACAAGTCGCTGTCTGTTTGCTTTTATTAGGACTCTCATTGTCTGAAGTGCTATTGCTCTCTGGTGTAATTGACATCATATAAAAGCAGCATAAATCTATTATATATTTTGGATAGCAAGGTAAAGGTGTGTGATTTACCACTACGGTGCCCTGTGGCTGTGCTGTGAGCGGCTGACCCACTGCTACCACCTGCTGATGAGATTCACTGGATGGACTGACCATCTGCACACTCTGACCCTGGATAGAGTACACTACACACACACACACACACACACACACACACACATTAAACTACATACACTTCTACACACAAAGGTACTTGGACTTCTGCATACTATGCAGAAAGTTTAAAGGAACAAACACTCCACTATTTTTGAAAAATAGACTCCTTTTTCAACTCCCCCAGAGTTAAACGGTTGAGTTTTACTGTTTTTGAAACCATTTAGCCGAGTCTGGCGATAACACTTTTAACTTTAGCTTAGCATAAATTATTGAATCCGATTAGACCATTAGCATCATGAACTAAAAAGAGTTGATATTTTTCCTATTTAAAACTTGACTCTTCTGTAGTTACATTGTGTACAAAAACTGTCAGAAATAGAAAAGTTGCGAAATGAAAATAGCCGAATCTATGTCTATCAGCAATACACAGCTGTGTTTCGTTACTGAATGAAACCACATTTTTGAACAAATCAAATGAGTCAATGATTCAGCAGTCATTTGTTTTGTTTCTCAATTAATTTTTGAACGAATCTCTCGAAAAGAAATGACTAAATGACTTACTCATTTAAACGCCACCTATTGTTTTGGGTTCATACTATCATTCCAACATTTTCTATTTGTAAAAAATGTAAAAAAAAATATTAATTTCATACAATTCTTCATGCATTCAAATTGCATTGCATTGTGGTAATATGGTAACATCTTTACAGTGTCTTATTATTCAAACTGAATTAGTTGAAACAATGTAAGAATTTAATGCAAAGGATGACACATTTAATAAGGTCAGTGAAAAAAATGTCAGTTTAAGAAACATGACATGACATTGCTTTGTTATATACAGCAACTCATTGCAGTTAACTATTTCTACGTCTTTCTTGTCACAGAGTGCTTTATTTTGAGCTGTTTACTGTTTTGAGAGAGCATCTCTAACTTCGTCCAGATTGAGGGAATTGTAATGTTTTATCATTTTTTAATAGTTAAATAATTTTTTGCATTAAAAAAGTAGAGATTTTTGTTTGTATATACTGTCAATTATAGTTTTAACAACAAAAATTTAAATTCGGCACAAATTGATATCGGCAAGTGACACTTCAAAATCGGCAAGAAAACTGCAATCTCTAGCAGGTAGACTACAAATGATATTTAGTGAAGTTTTGTTCATACATGAACGAAAAGATCTCGGTTCATCAAATGAAAAATCTATCAATAATGAAAAATTAGCATTGATAATCCAGAACTAGCATCCATTTGGTTTTGGCTAAAACTGCAAATGTTCCCTTATTCCCTTATCTGCTTACCATGAGTTATATCTGACGTGAAGGTCAACTCTCGTACCTTTATTGGAGAGGTTGGCCGTGTTACTGCTCAGGATGGTGAGGGCGTAGTGTGGAGGGAGAGACGCTTTACAGATGGCCGTGATGAAAGCGTCACGCGGTGTCACCAAACTCAGACGGCCACACAGAGACGCCATGGACAGCTCCGCTTTCAGGATGTTTTCTGTGGCTGTCTCATCCGTACTGACACAAACACGGCACAGATCATCAGTACAGTGAGTCTGGTATGATTCATACAGTATATGCTAATTAGATTCATTATGACCCTGGACCACAAAACCAGTCACATGGGTCCATTTTTTAATAGATTTATATATATATATATTGGTGCTCTTAAACAATTAATTACGATCAATCGCATCCAAAATAAAACTTTCTGTTAACCTAATATATATGTGTGTACTGATTATATTTATTTTGTATATATATATATATATATATATTAGTGGTGGGCCGTTATCGTTAATCTATTCACAAAGTTGGGTTGGGAGCTGGGTCTGCATTTCTTCACTGCATTACATGGATTTCTGTGGCGACAGATCTATGCCATTAATCAGCGAGCGCACCACTGATGCTGGCGCGCGCGGTAATTCATTTTCGCTAGAGA
>JAUCMT010000059.1:1441953-1457183 GCA_032357475.1 Enteromius thamalakanensis
AACGCTAGTTGGTGTTCCAGTATAATCCGTCCGCCGAAACTCATCCAGTTAGAAACGTTCCGCGGTGCAAAAATAAATGCAATTTAAATGCGTAAAAAAAATGTAACACGTAAAAAAAAACGCGTAAGTCCCGGCCCTAATTAAAATATATCTCTACATGAAAAGTTCTCAACAATCTACGGTTAAATGTATTAACTATATTACTTGAGAAATAACTGTTTTTACGGTAATTATTACTAAGCAAATATTAGTTTAACTGATGAGGTTCTAATTAAATCATACAGCTGTGGTCACCAAAGCAATAAGCCACAAATCTGCATATATTTTAGATGATGAATATTGCACGCATCTGGGTTTTGGAGCGTCTGCTAACGCGTCCAGCAGCGAGTGACTGACCTGGAACAGCATGTATGCGTCTTTAGCGCTGGGTCTCAGGGTGCTGACGGAGCGCCGGTTACTGTTTCCCTGGACAGCAGGAGGCTCTTCTGTCAGGCCTACAGTGATCAGATAGAGAATAAAGACCACAGCAGACCACAGGGCTCTGGGTACGAGAGGACACGCAATACAAACATTCACCTTTAAATTTCTGGTCCTCCGCCACCATCCTCTCAAACACCACGGTCACGACCTGTCTGACGGTGGCGGCCGCCGTGTTGTTCGTGATGTTGTCTTTAGTGAAGTGCAGCCGGAAACACAGAACGATGGCCTGAGAGGAAGCACAAAAACAACAGGCTGAAGATCAAGAGGGGTTTTGCTTAAACGATCTGAATCCAATAGATGTCCTCAAAAACTTAATTCCACAGTGTAGAAGCGTAACAGGCAGTCGTATGTGCATGATCTTAACACTAATTATAATGAGCATTGTTATATTCGCTGGTACTTTGTAAATAAAAAATAAATACAGTAAAAAATATTATATTCACCAATATGCTACAATAGTTATTTTTAAAAAGATAATTAAATATTTACTTTTCATAAAATAAATAGTTTCAGAGTAAAAATAGTTAAGCTAATAGTTATAAGTAATAATAACTATGATATAGTTACACATTACAAAACTTTTTAAGAAAAATATTGCAATTATGTATGTTTTTATTGGATAACATTTAAATCAAAATGATACTTTTATATTAATATTATAATTTTTAAATTTATTCAAAACACTTATTGCCTATAGATGAGAATTTTTCTCATTTACTAAAGTTAAAAACTAAAAATACAATTGTAATTCTGAAATAAAAAGCCACGACTACAGATTTTTTTTCTTTTTTTGAAAAATTATTATTTTTATTATTGTAATATCAAATATGATTAAATATTCATAATTATAATTAAAACACAAAAAATATATATTGTATATTATTTTATGAGCAAAACATTACTCGATACAAGATTCACCACTGACTTTCTTTAAATCTAATTTCAGAAAAAGCAAATCTTTTTTCAGTTATTAGCAGGGTTGGTGTGATGGTGCACTGTACCTTGGACAGCACTTCGTCGTGTACGATGGTGTTGGTGGTGAGCAGCACCAGAACCGTCTGCAGCAGCTTCAGCTCCTCCAGTCCGTTCTCCATCAGCTGCCACAGCATGTTAATGATGTTCCCCGCCGCTGCCTGCAAACACACTCATTTACTCATCTCAACAAGCCATCGATCCGTCCCTCTCAGAGCTGCTTCATAACCCTCCTGAAGCAGTGTTCATCTGGGTTTTGCATACACGCAACACTTCAGATTGTTGAGTTATGTGCTAACTGGTGTGTGTGTGTGTGTGAGAGACTGAGTGTGTGTGTGTTTGAATGAGTGAGTGAGCGTGCGCATGTGTATATTTGTTGGAGTGTTTGTGTGTGTAAGAGAAAGGGAGAAACTGACTGTGTGTGTGTATGTAAGAGAGAGAGTAAGTGTCTGCATGCGCATATATGCATGTGTGTGTGTGTGTGTGTGTGTGCATGCACATAAGTGTGCATTTGTGAATGTGTGTACGAGTGTATATTTGTGAGTGTGTGTATGTGTGTGTGAGAAAGAGAAAGATTGTGTGTGCGTGTGTGTGTGTGTGTCTGCACATAGGCATATTTGTGTGTGCATGCAGGAGTGTGTATGTGTGCATGTGTGAGAGAGAGAGTGAGTGTGTGTGTGTGCGTGTGTGTGTGCGCACATGAGTGTGTATGTGTGAGTGCGTGCGTGTGTTTGTATGTGCAACTGTGTATTTGTGAGTGTGTGTGTGTGTGTGTGTGTTCTGACCTCGGACACTACTTCATGGGACATGAGTCTCTGAATGGCGGCAAGACAGAGCTGGGTGATTTTGGTTTCTTTGGTTCCACAGCCCATGAGGAACGGCTGGACCACCTCTGAACTGTTCTCCTTCAGCGCTAATGAAATCAACACAACAAGGTTTATTTATCTCTGCATGGCTCGCATCACAGCGTAACTTCAGCCTCACACGCTCTCACCTGCCAGGATGTCTGTGTTCCTCGCAGCAATGGTTTTGATCTTGACGATGCCAGACTCTGCGGCCTGAAGATAGACAACAAACTCTCGTGAGACTCTTTACTGAGAAATATGGAGAGAAAACTGACATGGTGTTACAGTTTAACATTTAAGTATAGGCCAATAACTGAAAAATGGGGCAATGCTACATATATACATACTGCTTAAAACAATATGCTACAATAAAATAAATAAAAACACTTCATGTTCAAAGTTTTGTATCTTATCTTTTTAATAAATAAACTGTTTTTACCTTAACTTTATAGACCTATTTCTATAACAAAACAACTTAATTACTAAAACTATAGAATAATTATAAATATAAAAATTAAGACTAAAAAGAAAACTTTTTATATTTTTATTAACATTGTCATTATTATATTATGATATATGATATGTGTTTTATTAATAATAACAGTAATAATAGTAAAACAGTAAGTAAAGTAAGAACAACAAAATTACTTACACTTTAATATATTAAAATAAATCTAACTGAAATATTGACAAAAAGTATAATAGTATATCAATGATTTTAAAATAGTTTTTGATTATAAAATATAACATAAATACATTAAAACACTGATTTAGGCTGATTTATGGTGCCAATAATAGCAACTAAAACAAATTACAAAAACGATAGTCATATTACCAAAAAAAGTCCTAAAAATGATTATTAAAGCTAAGTAAAATTAAAATAAAAATATATATATATATATGTCTGATAATTATAATGTTAGTGCAGTATTTTGCAAATGTACATAAAAAAAGAGGGAAAAAAAACAATTTGTTTTTCATTTGGACATTTTCTGTAGCTTAATAATGACTCCTCTACTCATCCCTTCACTGAAACTGAATCTGTAGTTTGGTTTAGAGCTGTCACATTACAGAAGCAAAACATGCTGTGAACGCAGTTTCATGCTGGCTTCAAACCGGCAGCGTTTTAGACGTCAATCTCCAGCACTCTTCTGGACGTGGACTCTAACCTCGGACAGAACACAACTCTAAACTTGTGTTCTGAGTCTTGGAGCACCCAGAAGGGTGGGTGTGTAAATGTAAGCGTGTCAGTGCCGAGCGGTGCCGCCCGCTGAGACACACAGGACACAATGACTCTCTTCTCCCACAGCAGCAGCGAAAACTTCAGAAAACACACACTATCTGTTGAGCATCACGGCTTCTCTCCAGCTCTCTTTGTCACATCTGATCATCTGTCTCTCTGTAGATATCCACGGCTTTTAGAGACACAACACACACACAGCTGCCTGTCCTCTCCAGAGGGGACGTGTTTGACAGATCTGTGTCCTCATCTGAGGAGGTGAAGTATATGAGTCTTTCTTGGCTCGGGGATGCGTTCTGCGAGAGAAAAGCCACGGCTCATGTTTCGCAACAGATCGCTTCGATTTCAGACTGCTGTTTTACCGCTTACCTGCCATCAACTACAGCAATGACATCATCCAAGCATGAAACAAATGAACATTTTCTGGAAACAAAGCTCCAAAACACCATATTGCTTGCCATATTAAGTCCACTCACAGTTTCTAGCAACAAACATGTCCCATCTCTGTCCTTTAGAATTGAACTAGCTGATTAGAATTGTTAACTAATACTACAATTAAATCCATAAAAAAGCTAAACTTTCATTATTTGAAATAACGGACTAAAATAATTTAAAATTAAATAAATTTTAACTTCAGACTGTTGTCTTCTGTTGTCTTCAATGATGCCATATTCTATATATTTTTGAAGTTATTTATTTTTTCATGTTTTGTGGCATGAAATTATTTGAAGACAAAAGAGCGAGAAAAGATCCTTCTTCTGATTTACATGCTATTTAGAATAAAACCAACCCCAAAGGTAAGACTCTGCACCTCAAAGCCTGTTTTTGGCTTGACCTTTCGCTGTTAATGTACTGTCATAACCTTAAATGCTTCATATGAGTGACAGGAAGCTGCTTTGACCTCTTGACCCCGGCCGTTGCTTAGCAACAGTTGGTAACACTGACTACTAAATAAAAGCCCAGCAGGTTCATTAACTTCACATGGATTTGTGTTAATCTTCAAAAACCACTGAGAAACTTGCTTAAATCACGAACATACAATACACTGTAATAGTATTTGCATGCTGTATGATCAAAAATATCATACTACATCGATTCATTTTAATAAGTTAAAAGTCTAAAGTCAACATTTTCAGTCCACAACATAAATAAATATTATTAATATTATTTAATTTAAAAAAAGTTTAAAAAATAAATGCTTTTAAATATTAATATTATTAAACTAATTTAATTGTTAATAAATATTATAATAATATTATTATTTAATACTATTAATGTAAAAAATTAATAGTAAAATCCACTAATTAAACTGATACTAAACAAACGCATCGAAATACTGTGGATTTTACTGAAATAAAAACCTTAATTCTTGAAAAGTCATGAAAAATGGTATCATTATAACTAAATCCCATAATTCATGGCTACAACACAAAATAATGAGCTGCATTTCTCAATTTATCTGTATTTAATATATTGTATTATGCCATTTATATTAGGCAATTTTTATTTTTACTGATCTATTTTACTCTGCAAAATATTCTTCTTATTAGATAACGTGTGATATAATAATATAATTCTTAAATAAGCTTCTTGAATATAAATGTTTCCTGCATTTCCAATTTAAATTAATTTCCTGTTTTCTAAAGTGACATGTAAAATGAAGGAAGTTTCTCTTTCTCTCTCTGTATCATTATTCAGCAAGGCTCTGACTCTCTCTACATACAGATGAAAGAGAATGGGTTTCTTTTCCCCGTGAATGAGATCCACAGAAACGAGGAGTTTTCTCTGGTAAACAAATTAATGCAACGCTGCCAAACGAAGAGGCTGTAAAACATTGACATGGAGAATTTAGAAAAGCAAAACCACGAAACCACATTCAAGCGCTCAGTGAAAGAGACGCAGACAGACGCTTTCCTTCAGTCTAACACAGATCCAGCACATTTGCCTTGTCTTACACGTTTAGATGTACTCAAAGGTTTCCAGCTCCCAAAAAGCAGTGGGCCGTTTGTAAACTGCTGTCCGCTGCAAAATTCTCAGCACAGTATTAGTTACACACTGAGCTGCGCTTTATAACCCAGCCAAACGTCTTCAGATTAAACGTGGATCATGAAAACAGGCGCTTTAGGGAGACACAGGTGGAACCACTACTGTACAATACTGAAAGTCTCGGGAAGTTAGTTCTTAGAGCAGATCTTAAGACCAACTACAATTAACCAAGTAGAGATCAGTTTATATTCTGGATCCAGCTTAGACTAATGTAAGTTTTTATGTAACCAAATTTAAGAACAAAATTATATGGATAACTTTTAAGATAGTGTATCTTTTTATGCAATCAACCCCAATAACATAAAGATTAATTTTATTAGATAATATATTAGACTTATTTGTTTGTTTATGTTATTTATTTGTTGGCTAAGTAAATAATACATTTAAAAGTGAAAGAAAATAATGGAAATTAAAAGAAAAAAAATTAAACAAAGAATAAAAATGTAATTTAGTTTTAAATTTAAAAAAAAATCATATACCTTCTGTTTATTTCAAGGTGAAATATTATTATACTTATACACATGTATAATATTTCCAAAGGAGTAAAGTAAAAAATATGTATATGATAATATAGCAAAATAATAAATAGCACTAATATTATTAATTTTAAAATACATATTATTAATCAATTTCTTTACGTAATATAAAGGGACAGTTCTTTGGAAGACAAGAAATAACATGCGCCTATTCATATATATATATATATACACACACTGCCGTTCAAAAGTTTTAGAACAGTAAGATATTTAATGGTTTTTAAAGATGTTTCTTCTGCTCATCAAGGCTGCATTTATTTGATTAAAACAGACAACTGTAATATTGCAAAATATTATTTAAATTTAAAATAACTGTTTTCTGTGTGAATACATTTTACAATGTAATTTTTTCCTGTGATACAAAGCATCATTACTCAAGTCTTCAATGTCTCATGATTTGAAATATATACATATATTCACACAGAAAACACTTATTTTAAATCGAAATAATATTTCACAATATAACAGTTTTTTTCTGGATTTTTAATCTAATAAATGCAGCCTTGATGAGCAGAAGAATCTTTAAAAACCATTACATATCTTACTTGCCCAAATTTTTTTCACATAATTTCAATGTAATTGTATTTAATCTAATACATTTGATGTAATTAACATTTATTATATAATACTAGCACTATAATAATAAATATATTATATACATATAGTAGACTTTATATAGTTTATCATGTGTATATATATACATTCAGTCAAGCTGACCCTTAACTGTCAATAGCAGTTGACGTGCATACATGTACACACATATAGAGATGAACCCGTAGATATAAGTGTATTTTACAAGCATTTACACATATATGTACGCACTGTATTTATATATATATAATGTAGCTACACACACATATATTCGTATGTACCTCTTTGACTGGAGGAAATTTCTTCTTGCACTCCATGGACAGAGAGCGCAGATCCGCCTGCATGTTCTCCAGGAGTTTCTTCACCGCTTCGGGGCTGCTGGTCGACATCTTCACACTCATTCCGCACTAATTCAGCTCTGACGAATGATTATAAATCAATTAAAGCGACCGGGATGTTTCTGTTCCAGCGCGAGACACATAAATAAACCCTCGATCCGGCACACATTAATAACCGCGTCTGTGTTCAGCCGCGAGCGCTGCTGTGCGTCACACACATGACCATAATCATGCTGATCGATACGCTCGAGATGATCTTTATGACATATATCATCTATAAGCGCGCTTCTCGCCTGAGTTTCATGATTTTTTCTTCATTCCTGGATCCCATAATGCCTGTGCGGAAAATGACACGTCACATCAGGCGTCACTTCCGTAAACACTGACTGGATCCGCAGCGAGGGAGGGGCTATGGCGCCCCCGCGAGGCGCTCCGCGGCGCTGCAACGATTTCATTGGCTGCTGGACGCTAGGGGTCTGGAAAAAGTGACCAATAAAAGCAGGAGCGACCTTTATTTATATGCTCTGACTGCTAGAAAATTTCATAAAAACAAACATTTAGAAGTAGCCTAAATTGTATTGTATTTTTTAAAAGCCTGTACGATAAAACAATTGCTGTATTTAGGCTCATGTTTACGGGAATGTAAATAATGATTCATTTTGCAAAATGTGCAACGCGTGAGAATATAATTTAGCATTTCAGTGCTCTCATCAGAGATATGCATTTACAGTAAATGTAGATTATTAGTTTAGCAGCTACTATATCAAGTGTTCAAAAGGCTTTAGTAGAAGAAATCTTGTAATTAACAACGTTAACAAAAATATTTGCGGTTAGGTTGCAGATTATAATGAAATTATTTACTTAAATGATCACTGATATTGTATCATATTTAACTTTATATTGTGTTTGCTCCTTGTTTCTTGTGTGCACATGCAAAAAAAAATAATTGCAATCTAATTACAATTGATTTCTCAAATATGTGCATAATAGTTGCTTTTTATTATTGATGTAATGTACATGAGTAATACAGTATATCTGGCTCAATTTACAAAGCTGTACAGGTTATATACACAAAGACTGCTGGTCGTCTGCTTTCACAGGGCACTTCCAGCACTTCATATACATCATGACAACATGAACCAGTAAAAACAAGGAAAAGAATTACATCTGATTGATTTGTGCAGATGTTACAATTTTTATACATGTATCAGATTTGTTAAACAGTAGATTCTAGAAGACAACCGTGTGCCGCTTTAATAAATTCCACAATAAAAATACAAAATCATGAGATACAACGATTTATATCCTTAAACAAGTGCACAAAAACGATGAATGACCCTGTGTAACACTGTAAATTGTTTCACATCACCTCAAAACAGTACCATTGTATTCTTCCTGATCTCTGCATGAAATACTATCAGATTTGTAGTCTAAAACCTTAATAGGCATTTATAACTCTGAGTATAAAACCCCAGGCTTTGCTGTATTTATGATGCATATCCACATGGATTCTTTAAACACTAATTTGCTTCCTTAGAAAGCAGATGCACTGATTGTTTGAACCGAAACAGTCCTAAAAGACACTCCAGTTTCTATTTCCAACATTCACTTTGATGATGTTCTACTCTGCCACCTGTTGGGCAAAGGGTAAATAGTTCATAGGCTTATTATTTGACGACTCATGTCATTCCAAACTCGTTTATTATTTTTTTTTACATGGAACTAGAGCCCAAAAAATTTAAATAAAAAAAAATAATAATAATAAAGAAAAGATTATCGCTCTAAATGTTTTTCAAAATGTTTGCGATGGCCAATCAAATCAGAGAAGGCGGGGCTTACCGTTTACCGGAATATGAATTCCCGCGCGCGCCTCAATTAACGGCCGACGAGCTGGAGGTAAGATATAAAACAAACATTTAATATGTGTGACTACTGTATAATGATATAAAAGTAATAACCAGTTATTATGCACAATATTCGGGTTTCTTGTCGAATTCGGTCGTTTTTAATTGAAAATAACCTATGCAATTTAGGTAACTTTAGCCTAAACGAATGTGAGAGACAACAAAGTTTATCAAAGCCATTTAGTCATATTAGGCAATAAATGTTTATGTTTTAACAAACAAAAATGGCAATTAGTCGGAAATAGTTCAAATGATCACTTACAGTAAGCTTGTTCTTTTACTACTCTCTACAAATACTCTTTAAATCCCATGAAATAGTTTGTAACAGCACCTGTCCTATTAAAAACAAAACAAACAAACAAAAAATGTCCAACCCAATGTTCAAGACATGCTTACTGCCCAAAACGAAGATAAAATAAGATAAACTAAAATTGCTCGTATGTGAAGAGGTTTTTTTTTATGTTCCATTTAAGACATAAAGCCTAAGAAATACAGGTTTGGAATGACATGAGGGTGAATAAATGATAAAAACAATATTCTATTTTTTAATATCAATTCCAATAGATGCTCCAACCCTTCACTCCATCATTTTAAGATCCAAGAGGCTTTGGGTGTTACAGATTACAGAGAATCTTACGGTTTCTCTTTATCCTTTCTGAATCTACTGGTAACGCTCATCATATTTGGCCAGGTTTAGGCTGTTCAACATTTGTGTCAATATTACTGAGAGCAGAATTTTATATCCTAGAAGCACATAATAAAACAAAATCCACACTAAAAGCAAAAATACTCTTGCAAATCAGAGCATATTAAATTTAAGGCAAGACACCCCAGGTGAATTAAATATATACAGTCAGGTCCATGTGAAAATTTGGGCACTAGCACATTTTTTTTTTATTATTTTAGCTACTGACCAAACATATTCAAGGTACAGTTTTAGAGGCTTAAATTGCCTATCTCCTCTATTTTTCGAGGGACAAAAAGTAATTGACACAAAAGCTGTTTCATTGAAAGATGTGGTCTATTCCTTCATTATATCTACATTACTTAAGCAGGTAAAAGGTCTAAGTGTGCCATTTGCATGTAACTATTGCTTTGAACCACATCATACGGTCAAAGAAAATCTCCATACGTGAAACAGGCAATATAGACAAAACTAGAGGCAGAAAGACCCACAAAAAAACAACTGAAGTGTGCAAAGCAACCAGATCTCTGCTGATGTCTATGAGCTGCAGATGTAAGACAGTCGATGTCTGTGAAGGATTCTCAACAAAATATAAAAAAATGACATTTTATTTATGACTACTTTTATTTGTCCAATTACATCTGATTCAATAAAAGTAATAGCACTTCAATCACATCTTGATTGTTTTTTAAATCTATTGTAGGTGTGTTTAAAGGCAAAAACTCAAGATTAAGTGTCTGAATACTTCTGGGCCTGACTGTATATATATATATATATATATATATATATATATATATATATATATAAAGCACAAAATACTGTTAACAGACAGAAACAAAGTATAATTTAACCATGTTTTAAAATCAATCGAGTGCCATATGAGCAAAACGCCTCCGTATAAATCCTCAGAGTATAAATATGAACAAAACTGTTAAGTTCAGTGTAAGTACATACAGTACTACTTACTGTAAGTAGAGAAAAATCTCATTTTGAGAAAATGGCTTCACAAAATATGTATCATTAGATGCAAAATGATTAAGTGTAATAAAAACTTCAAAGTGTATTTTAGATGTTTTCTTTCCATTTATTAGAAACATATCGAAAGCCATATATCCCAAAATCTCAAAATTGTCCAGTGCATAAAGATGCCCATAATGCGTGTCCAATCAAATTTGACCGAGCATAGGTCGACACTTTTGAGGCTTAGTTAAGACATAAATTAAAAGCAATGCTAGCTATCCAATATCAATATATTTAGATTTAAAATAAGTGAATACATTGTGACATTCTGCTGTCTATGATATTGACACAAACTGTGTTTTTGTGTGCTCTGATCAATGAGAGCAAGCTCTTCGAATCCTCTCTCAGACCGAGGAGAGGTGGAGCGTCACCCTGGCGTGTCTGTCCTAATGCTTATTTGGCTGCCAGTACTGTGTGAGGTATCATGGGAAGGTCTAGAAGCACCACCCTCGGGGAAACACAGTGGTCCATCACCTAACAGTGCGACTCCTTCTCGCTGACAGGGAAGTACCCGTCTTTGGTAGGACCACCTCTCTGGCGAAGAGTGTCGCCATCGGCTGCAAAGATGGCCTGGAGTTTCTCCTGCTCTTGTCTGGTTTTGGGGAGGTCCGGCGAGGGCGTGATGAGCTTGTGGAAACGCTGAGGAGAGGTTTGGAATAACATACTACTTAGCCAATGCACACTTTTGCATATTATGCATTTGTTAAAATATTACCGTAGTACACAACCATATGTATACAGTATTTAAGCTTGAATCTGATTGGCTGAAAAATGTTGTAAGGTGTGCAATTATTTTCTGGGAACCCCATAGTGAAAGCATTTCCAGGCAGCTGTTGACCGCATTACGGTTCCATATTTTTTTATGTTATTTCATGAAATAGTTTTCATATAAACTAAAATCAAGAATATATGCATACTGCACATGTTACACAAGCTAAAGAAGAACAGCAGAAATGATAAGAGCAGTATTTTAGCATGCTGTTTCTCCTGTTACGTCAGACTGAGTTAGCATCACTCACCTCTCGCAGTGAACCTTTGGCCATGCTCAGTTTAGAAACAACCCACAGCGGGATGCAAACCATAGAGGAGAGCGCCAGCAGCCAGCCGAGAGCGTAACCCCACCACGGGTACACATACTCGTTATTATACTTCAGAGGAGTGTATTTGATCAGGGAGAACGCAAACGTACCCTGCCAAGACAAGCAGCGGAGGAAATACGATTAGAGCGGCTGATCGCAAAACTTATGTGAATTAAAGCGCAAAAACCTGGTACTTAATGCATCTTTAAATGAACCTCACAAAAGGTGCTCCAAGTTCTGTGGCATAAAAAAGCCTTAAAATGATAATTACTAAATTAACCACTCTTAAATTTGATTTCATTTAATAATTTTATGTATTTTGCCTTTATCAATATTTAGGCTAGTGAATATCCACTGTGTGTGTGTATACAGTATATATAGGATACTAATCTAAAGAGGTTGCAAAAATTACTTGGAAAACTTATTCAGGGTTACAAGAAACAAATTTTTAAGGTGTAGAAGGTAAATGACTCACAAAACATGTGACTGGGGTGAAGAAGAGCCAGCAGTATTTAATATACGGCCCAGGACGGTATCCAATCATGTCCTCAATATTGTCATAAAACCGGTTAGCACCTAAGAAGCAACAAAGAAAAAGCAAGGAAAAGGTGCCAGATAACAGATTAGTACTTTTTCAAAACCCAATTAGCTTTTAGAATATAATATATGTAATTAAATTGAAATAACATTGTTAAAACTGGCATTTTCTTGCACCAAATGCCCAGGTTCTAAACAACATGTCGATATAACAGGATATCTCACCATATATCCAAGCGATGCAGACGCTCTCAAAAATAGCTACGAATAGCAAACACATCCCACTGGCTGCGTAATAATCAAACAGCTGGAAGACATATATTCCACCCTGACAGACAGACATTTATAGACCATTTATAAATCTGAAAATGAACCGAATGTAAAAATCAAGTGATAAAAGTCAGATGAGTTGGTGCGGTACCTCTGTGAGCATAATGAGCCCCACGAGGAAGGACACGACAGCCACTGCCAGGATCAGCAGCTCTCTGCGGTTCTTCTGACGGAAGAAAGTTGGGTACATGTCCACCATCGCTGTGACCAGACTCTCCACACACACAAACTAGAGCAGATATGAAAACAAAAGGCAAATAAACTCGGTTTCCTCTAGCTTATTGATTTTTACCAAATCATTTTAGCACTTGAGTAATTATATGTCAGTTTGGAGTTTAATATTACACTGTATGCAGACTTCAGGATTAGGATTATGAACAGAATAAAATGTTGAAATGTATGTATTGTATTTTATTTTTATTTTATTATTATGTTTTAAAATAAAAATCATGACTAATAAGTCATATGATCTATACAATTTTGGTACCAATTTATTAAAGGTTTAGCAGAAATGACATTTTTAGAGACTTATTAAAGCTGTTTTATTTTTCCCAAATTCTTTGATTTCCATTTTTAAGCTTTTCTTTATTCCATTTTAATAGTTTAATTAAAATTTAGTAATTCAAAAGCATGTCTTATCAATTAAATATATTAACACTAATATTTTAAATGCATTTCTTTGAGAAATTCTGTGTTTTCATTTTTCTGGATTTTTGATTTAATAAAAACTTGTTAGCATATTAACTGATAAACAATTATATTTGTAATGGGATGAAGGCATAAAATATTTTATTCTACCATTGTTATATTATATACAATAATAATTTACAATTTAAAACATTTTGAAAAAACATAATTAAATGTACACACATGTAAATGAACTATAAAGCACAAAAACACAGTGAGGATCGATACCTGACTGTCCAACCCCAGCAGTACAATCATGATGAAAAAGAAACAGGCCCACAGTGGAGAGATGGGCATCATGGACACTGCCCGTGGATAGGCGATGAACGCCAAACCAGGACCTAAAAACACAACAGCAGCATTATAAAATGTACAAGAAATTAGAAAATGTGTGCCATAATTCTCTTTTGCTTGTTATTTGTTTGGTTGAAGGTAAAAATGCATCATATGTAGCCCAAAAACAAGTGCACTGTCTGAAAAATGAACCCTTTGACATTTAGAGAACAAAACTGATTAAACAGACCTTGACATATTAAAAGAAAAAAACTTGACCCCAGATGTGTCCACTGTGTGCACTGGGACAGACAGAGATTACAGTGTGTTTGTGAGCTAAAGGTCAATTATCTAAAAATACCTCACTGGAACATTTTATGGTTTACTACACTGCAAAAAGAGGTAGAAACATTGCTAGTGAACTTTTATAAATGATTAAAAAGTAATGGCAAGTAACACATTGAATAAAAAAAATTGAAATCAAAAATAATATGCAGCATTAATTAAATGTAGTGCACAATCAGCTTAATCAAATATTACATAAATCGTGTGTGTGTGTGTGTGCAACCCAGTCTCATATAAAAACGTACCCTGACTACGTTGGTCCAAAGTGCAAAACGTAGAGGGGTTACAATATCGGCCCTTAAATTGTATGACTGTTACGTTTTTTGTCACGGTTTAGCATCAGCCGTGATCCACTCACGGGTAACCGGATTCATTTGATATAAAATGTATACTTTCATTGCAGCACCTAGCCCCACCTTTACCCTAAACCTACCCACTTCTGAACAATATAAAACACACACAGTGAGACAATATAAGTGGAGTCACAGGTATTTATTGCAAAAACTGACCATAAGCAGTAAAAAAAAGCATTACCAACAAGCTGTGTTGCAAGTTCGTATAAAGCCATACGATGTCTTTATGCAAAGAAAAGAGTAAACTACTGTACAAGGTTTTAATCGCTGAAATTATCCCGCTCCGTTAACGCGTTCACATCTTATTCAAAAGACACTCTCCTCCAGTAGAATGACGCAAATTGATCACCAGACACAGAAGAGCCAATAGGTGTGTTCGAGATGCACTACACTAGTCTGCCAGGCTGGCGAGAGCAGCCTCTTGCAGTCGGGGGAGGAGTAAAGAGATGGCCGTCAGGTCGGACACCTATAGGTTCCCGTCTTGGTTAATAGCATGATGGGAAAATTTTAAATATATAAATGTAGATATCTAAAAACGAAACTAGCCTTTTATGCGTTTCAAAATGAGTTAAAATGTACATGAACCAGTATATAATTGCAATAAATTTGTTTTCTATAATTATGTATTATAATTTACAAGAAAAATCCTAGCCCCTCGTTTTTTTTCCTTTCTGTTGTATTTGTTAGCACCCGTTTTGAAGATTGTAACCTAATGTTTTTTTGACATTGCCAAGTTGTTTGTTTAATAATTGTTAAATTAAAAACAAACAAACAAACAAACAAAAACAGAGGTTTCCGTTGTGCTGAATTAACTTCATTAACTCCTATACAATACGAATATATATATATATTTACCATATCGCCTAATCTTCATTTTCATCATTAATGTTTTGTTTGAATATCGGATATTCGATATAAATATTGATTACATACAGGAACTTATTTTAAGAAGAAGAAAACAGGCAGCAC
>JAUCMT010000059.1:1457855-1478186 GCA_032357475.1 Enteromius thamalakanensis
GCAGTTCGAGTTCCTGAAAAGGAACGTCTCAGGGTTATGTATATAACCCCTGTTCCTTGAAGGAACGAGACACTGCGCCCTTTGCCACACCCCCTGCGCCCCCTCCTGGGCGCTTGCTTCATGCCTGAGGGCTGGTGTGCACTGATTCTCACGTGCTCTTATACTTCCTGGTCGGTGACGCCACCCGTCGTGCTCTTATACTTCCAGGTCTCAATCAAGACCTGCAGAATTTGACACATGACGCTCCGGTTTTTGGAGCCACGGTTTGAGTTCACAAACTTTTAATGTCTGTTTACCTAAACCCACAATATTCTGTTGAATTGGCCTAATTTTTATACTTCTGAGGTAAAATCACATAAACACCAACATCTCTCAAATCAAACCAAAATAACCAAAAAGAGACTTATTGTGCTTCTTTCTTTGAGGCTGAAGTTAAGTTGAATACCCTACAACACTGGCTTTTAAACAGCACTTAACAGTTTGTCCTATCCTGGTGAAATTTAGGAAGTCTTTATTTGAATACATTTAAGACCAGTCCTTCTGACATCTCTGTAGTGATTAATCGATTTTTATTTTCCACAAACTCCATGCATATCTAGTAAAGGTACTGATGGCAGTGAAAACGCATGTTGGATCAGGGTGTTCTTTACCAAATCTTACAGTGCTCTACTGTACTGACCCATACCGCTTAGTGGAAACAAGCCATGATAAGGGCCTTTCACACTTCTTTAGTTCCAGAAGTAAAGTACAAATGTATCGCTGACGGTGGCTACTAAGAAGTGACGTAAGCAGATTGATAGTGACATCATTTGGAAAGAAAAAGAGAGTAAATGCAATTACAGAGCATATGTTTACACAGCGTTTTAAATCAAGTCGGGTGAGGGCGTTTTCATAAGTTTAGCCAAAGAGCATGCACTTATGTCATCGATAGTTCCTGGTACATTTTTAGACCCTACTGTGAAGTAAGAGCTCATTTAGTTTCTCCGAACTAAAATCATTCTGCGGTGCGATCGTGCCAAAAAGTGGGTAGTTCCACAATTGGTTCGGGGTAATACGAAATAGTTCCTGTGGTGCGAAAGGCTTTATAGTATCCTTGCAAGTGTTCTATTTCAATACTCCTTGGGACTAAATTGGCCCACTGTCTAGTATATAAAAGTATAGTTTTAAGTATACCACTAGTAAACTTTGAGTACACATCTAGTTTACATCAGTGTTTTAGCTTGTATTGCAACTATACTAAATGTGTTATAGGTATATTTATTCTTTACTATTTAAATACTTCTAGAATAACTTTAGTACACTTTAAAGTATAGTCGTAGTAAACTACTTCTTTAGTTGTTTTATACTAAAAGTATCATCTGAAGTGGTTTTTTTTAAGTGAACTTTACTTCATACTTCTCGTATACTACTATGTCCCTATTTGGGTTTTAATTAGCTAATTAATATCTGCTAGATCAACAGTATTTAAGCTGTTCTGTTGTTAAGGAATGCTGGGATGCATCTGGGTGGCCATTCCGTTGCCTGTTCTCAGATATCACATGGGTTTGTGGGCTCTTCTAGTGACACAGATGTGAAAGTTGGATCAAAGGTCAAATGCACAGATGGACGCTATTGAAGAAGTACAGAAAACAACGTTTCCCCGCTGGGCGTCCAGCTCCGGGTCACGACTAAAGCACCTGGGTAGACAAATCACGTGACCTTTTGGTTCGACACACAGCGTGTTCAAGAGAAAACAGTTCGCTGGTGTCCAGAGGAATTACTGAAACAAAATCCTAGACTAAAACCAATCAGATTTTGCCCACTTATTCTATTTCAAAATCTCCCTTTCCAGTCACGAGGAATGCAGTAAGTGAAAAGCTAATTATGATACCTGCGGGTCCGCTAACCGTCCCAAGTCTGGATAAAGATAGAACTGGATGCCGCGTGACGCTCCCGGCAGCGTGACCCCTCTGATCAGTAAAATCAACAGCATCAAATACGGGAAGGTCGCAGTGAAGTACACCACCTGTTGAGGGACAGGAAAACAGCGTGAAGCTAAAGGATAACATATGTTGGGATAATTTTCACAACAGCAAATAAAACGTACCTAAAATTAACACAATATATAATTTTTTTTTATCATATTTTAAATGCTTTAAACTAAATTGTTTTAAACAACTGTTTAATAAGATTAAAGGCAAAGATCTATTAAAAATATTGAAAATAAATGAAGTAATAAAATATAAAAAGACAAAAATTAAAAGTTTGACCCAGTCTTAAGTAGCACAGGTGTATTTGTAATAGCAACTTATATGGATTAAAATTATGCCAAAAATAACCAGTATATTAAGTAAAGATCATGTTCCATGAAGCTATTTTGTGAGTTTCTTAGCAGAAATATATCAAAACTATTACAACTAATCAAAACTAAATATATCAAAAGTAATCTCAGCCAAATATTGTCCTAACCTAGCAAATAGAAAGCTTATTTATTCAGCTTTCAGGTGATGTATAAATCTTAATTAAAAAACAAAAACACCCTTATGACCGGTTTTGTGGCCCAGGGTTACAAATTTGAAAATGATAATATCATAAAATAATAATAATTAAAATATGTTTTCATTTGTATTAAATATTTTAGCATTTGTTTGATCCTTAAATGCAAATGTGTCATTTTGTGAACCAGAATGGTACATTTTTTGAAAGTGAATCTGCTGCACAATGTGAATAAACTAAAACTAGAAATAAATCAACAGGTCTTAACTCACGTACCTTGCCGGTGGATTTGACACCTTTCCAGATGCAGAAATAGCAGAGAACCCAGGCCAACAACAGACAGAGCACCAGATCCCAGTGCAGCGTTCCTATCTCCTCAATCCCAGACGAGATCCTCAAAACTCTGCGTCTACAGAGAGACAGAAATACAGCTGCAGCCTTCACGCTCAATAAAATAAAGGTGCTTCACGGGGCCATATAAGAACCTTTTTGTATGGTTCAACGTAGAACCTTTAACATCTGAAGAACCTTTCTGTTTCACAAAAGCTTATTTTGAATTTAAAATGTTCAGAAAGAGACTGTTGCCAGAAAACTAAAATGGTTCTTTGTGGAACCAAAAATAGTTCATCTATGGCATTCACTGCTTTATTATCAAGAGTGTTCTTCTAACCATGTGCACTTGCTTAGTTGGAGAAGTTTCAGGATAATGTGGAATAAATGCAGGCTTTTATCTTTGAGAAGAAATGTTGCCTTTCAATTGAGGTTTATGCCTGATTTATCTTGAACTAAACATTATCTGTAGGTTTATTTTGAGCAACAAAAATGCAGAAAACTGACAGGAGATGTAGTCAAACTTACTCCCAAAACTCAATTACAGGCGATGTTGAGTTTTCAAGGTAGCTTTGGTCAATAGATTCATTTCGTCTTTGGAATTCCACGCAGGCATCTGAAAACAACAGGATTATATATACAGTAAAAACCATTGAGCCTAATGCACAAATGATACAACTAGAACTAAATGATACACAATCATGCAACTATAATACGAATCATAACCACATAAAGCTACAGGTTTGTGGACTGAGTTGACGTTAACCTCACCTGTGTTCCAGGTGTTGTTGCAGGAGGACCATGGCAGGTTCCAGGAGAAGGAGAAGGACAGGTAAAATATTCCCCAGGCCAAAACTATTATATAGTAAAAGTTGAGCAGAGCCACGATGACCTGAGTGGCATAACCAATTCCTGCAGTAAAAGACAATAATCATACAGCTTGTGTCAAAACGGATTGACATCATATATTTCACTTCCCATTAGGCTGTAGAAAAGGTCCAAATATGATAGGATTACAATTGAATGAATTAAATCATAAATAGAACAGAAATCCGTTGTTCTTGTTATATAATTATAAATATATAATACCATAACAAATATTAGATCAAATTTGTAATTTTTTAACTAACCTTAACTAAAATTAGACATGTTGCGTTGACAACTAACCAAAATAAACAAATACCAAAATATTTCCCAAATTTAAAAGTACTGTACCAAAAAATAAATTTAAGCTAAATAGAAAAAAATATGTAAAAGTGTACAAAAATAAAAATAATAAAAATGACAAAAGCACAATTTTGTTTTTTTATTAAAAAGTGAAAATCTAAAAATGAAAGCAATTTTAAAATATTAATAAATACTATAACAGTATATAAACAATATTAAAATAACACTAATTTCTGCACAAAACAGCCAAATATAACATTTTGGGGTATTCAGATTATATTAGGAACTAATTAAATGTATAGTAATTGTAATATTTTTGAACGATTTTTATTGAAAAGAGCTGAACTTCTGAAGTGGGACAGGTCACAAATAATAATAGCAATGCTGATTCAAATCCAGTATTTTCTTCTAAAATAAGCCAATATTTGTTTCATATAACATTTATATAGCAAACAGACTGCTTGTGTCAGAAATGGTGAAATGGTTTGCTACAAAGATCTAACAACATTGTTGCTTCACCTTCAAACAGCGGGCTGATCTTCCTCCAGCATGTGATTCCTCCCTCGCTGGTGAACTGACCCAGAGAAATCTCCAGGAAAAACACGGGAATACCACAAGTGAAGAGGAAGATCAGGTAGGGAATGAAAAATGCACCTGGAGGAGAATAAAGACGTAAATCATACGCTTTCTCCTGAAGGAGGATCTGAACACAGTGTGAAATGTGAGATTACTCAGAAAAACATCTGAGAAGCTGCAGACTTCAGCAAAAGTAAGAAATGTTCCCAAAGACCCAAACGTCTATGTATGGACCCACGCTATGGGTTGATCAAACAACAGCTGTGACCTTTCACCTTCTGAACTGGTAATGCTTTCATAAGTCCAGTTGCTGGATCAATGGGTCAGTTTCACAAACACCTGGCAAACGCTAAACACATTCGGGATCTGTGTCGATCCTTATCAGATCTTTAACTTTCGCTGTCCAGTTGGATCCTCTAAACCAAGGGTTTACAAACCGGGGTCCGGAGACCCCATGGGGCCCCAATGACGTGCTAGGGGGGATATGTGGAAATGTTTAGAGAAAACATTGTTAAAAAAAATAAGATAAAACTATCTAATAACTATATAAATAAATAAATGCGAAATAAATAAATTAATTAAAATAAATGACAAATAAATTTTATAAATCAAAATAAATAAAAATTAACTAAAACAAATCAAAAATGAAAAAAATAAATAAATAAAATAATTAATAAGTGTAATTAAACATAACTCTCAAAAAAAAAAATTAAGAATATTAATTAATTTAGTTAATCATAATGTGTAAATCAATGATACACTGATTAAATTACAAACAGATTAAATAAGTGATTATCATACTGGGTCATCTAAGAGTTTGGAAACCCCTGCTCTAAACAACATTTTACATGAAATAACCTGATCACAGACAGCTCCGTGAGAGAAAGTGTCCAGACACGTCCTGCGTTCTCTCTCCGCTCACGTCTGTCAGGTGACAGAATGAACCGTTTCTCCCTCAGGGATGTTAACTAGCCGTGTGTTGATGAGTCTGCTCTTTGTGCTGGGACTGATGCCATGTTTTTTACATGTACCATGCTAACACCACATTTTGCACATACACTATGGCAATCCCATGCATTTTTAAATGTACCATAATGCCATTTCCTTTTAACATATTCTATAGAAATTGAGAAATAGAAATCTTTTTGCATGTACCATACTAATACTGTGTTTTTACACTGGTAATACCATATTTTTGGGACATGTACCATGGTAATTTAAAATTTTCTGAACCTGTACCATGATAATACACATACAGTACCATGGTAATACCCTGTTTTTTTAACATAAACTAAGGACATATTATATTTTTGAGCATGTGTAACATAATAATACTGAGGTTTTTAGAGATATATCGTGTTTTTTGGACATTTACTCTGGGAAAGTACTCTTTCCTTTTGTACCATGGTAATGTCATGCTTTTGTATATGTATCATAGGAATATTATATATTATTTCATTATACACCACATAAATAACATTTTTCTTGACATGTTTGATGATAAAAACCATGATTTTTAGACTAACCCCATGTTTTGTTTTTTTAGTTATGTGCTTTTTAGACACATTTGTTGTTGTTGTTTGTTTTTGCACATGTACTAAGGTAATGCTGATTTTCTGATATGTAAAATGGTAAATCTCATGTTTTTTGGACTTATTACAGGATGTTTTCTTGGGCCAAGTATCATGGGGCATGAAATGATAATACAATGGGACGTTTATACACACCATGATACCAGTTCATGTACCAATTCATTTTCCAGAATACCATACTACATGTCTAAAATACCATGGTGGACATGTACAATGGTCAGTACCATGGTATATATCATGGTACCTCACCTCCACCGTTCTTGTAGCAGAGATACGGGAAGCGCCACACATTTCCCAGTCCGATGATCTCTCCAGCCACCGACAGGACAAACTCCAGCTTGTTGCTCCACTGTCCTCTGTCCTTCATCTTCACCTCCGTGTGCGGGACAATATCCAGCGGCCGGTTCAACCCGTTAGACGGGTCCATCTTGGTCGTGATCTCTTTCTCTCCTGTTTGAAACCAAAAGATGAATCTGATGACTGCTGTGCTGTCATTCACTGCTATTTAATTACACAATATAATGCAACGATTCCCAAGTGGCAATTTTGGTAAATTACTCAAGCTAGAGAAACAAAGTGTTTTCATTCACAATAAAACAGCATGTTTTTTCTCTCATAAAATGCCAAGTTATGAAACCTGGACACACCCATTCAGACCAGATGCTTTCATAAATGCAACTTGTAAACCAGTCTGAGCACAAAGCCAGCAGAATGAGGTGGACCCACTCAATTCCTGATGTTATTGGATGTTATCAATATGCTTGTTATCATTACACTCAGAAGTCGCACAACAATTTATTACAAGTTATGATTTATTTATTAAAGTGTGTTCTAAACAATGTGAAAAATTCACAGGGAAATAATAGGCTGATGTGCTTTACTAAACTAAAAATAAACACATGGAACATCTTAGTTTCACCTTAGTTACATTGGTCACCCACAATACCCTAACGACCACATAGAACATAGAAAAAAGCTCTCTGAGCACACCATAGCAACACACAAAACAGAAGGAAAAAAAAAACTTGCAACATGTAAAATAACACTTGGAACACTATAATGCCCTAGAAACTGCATAGCAACACAATAAAAACACATAGATTGCTTTTGCAAGTGCATAGCAACATGTTTAAAAACATTGTAGACACCTTAGAAACCACAAAGAAATGCTTTAACAAAAATAATAATAATTAAAACACAGAATGTCTCTGTTATAGATCAGTGGTTTAAACACACTCGTAAGTCTTTAGCAATCACATAACAACGCCCTAGCAACACACACACAACCCTTTGAAATGCTTTTGCAATTTCATAGCAATATGTTAACTGCATTGCATAGAAATGTGCAAATAAAGCACTTAAAATGCTTTAGCAATTGCATAGAAAAATTGTTATATATCATCATATTAAAATCACTTAGGAATTACCAAGCACTTAGCAACTGTGTTACAACACTTACTGTAAAAAGGCTTCAAAATGCAACATAACAGCATGTTAGAAGACACAACGCAACACCCTAACAACTGCATAGCTACAAACTATTAACAACAGGCTTTCAGGAGTGCACATTTGCCTGATCTTTTGACCTTAAAGGTTAGTAATGACAAAACAAAGACAACTAATTTCTGAGTGACCAGTTCCCTCTCTAGAGCAATACTGGTGACTACATCCAATCTGCTGTATTCCATAATAGTGACAGATCACACTAGCATTGTGGGAAAAGACTCCCCCTGTGTGCAAAACAGAAGACTCACTCACTGTGTTCATATCTGTCAGTTTGAATTAACGGGTCAGGCTCATCTCTGCTTTCCATGGCCCCCGTCACAATCAAGACCAAGTCAAAGACATTAAAAGAATAGCTCACTAAAAAACATTTAACCATTTTTCCACCAGCATTTTTTTTAAGTTGACAGTTGCCACCAAAAACTTTTATTTACATGCTGTTTAATGATTTAAGATTAAGTTATATTTAATATGCATCTGCATACATATGTGATCAATTGTTTATTTTTCTTCAACATATTTCAGTCCAGAGATCCAGTATTCTTACAGAAAAACTGTCATAGCGCATCCTACCATAAAACTGAAAAACAGAAAGGCCAAAAATTCAGTCAATAGCAGGTAAATGGCGGGTAAGATATTAAGTGCCAGTTTATCAGGAAGCTATTTTGTTATTTTGTTCTCTGTGATCTGTCAGATGGAAACGGTGCTTATTCATTGTATGCAAAATTTAAATTTTGCCAACAAGTTAATTTCGCAACTTTGGAACTTTGAAAAAATGGCAAATGACTCCATTTGCCTTACCATTTGCATTTTTTTTAAGAAAACAAGAGACGTATTATCATTTTTTGTTGTAATTATTATTCAGTTAGGGCTGTGATGATAAATTGATGCATTGCGATTCATGGATAGATTCTGAATGCATCGCAATTCACTCTGGAATCAGTACTGAGCTTAGTTTTTAACAGCTGGTAGCGCTATAATCTAGTTTTTAACTGTACACTCTAATGCTCATAAAGACAAGTGCTTGTGTGTCTGACTGAGTCATGTAACTGCAACTCTGCTCAGAATGACAAGATTAGTGTAAACACAGCTTACTGTGAACATTCTTGTAATTAACTTTAAACTTTTCAAACTTTATGAATGATTACTTTAGGTTGAAGTGTGTCCAAGGAACTGAAAGCAAGCAGAGTATGGAATGGATGCAGAATCACGTATCAGTTTGCGATGCATCGATTCATTTCCCCAGCCTTCATTTTTAGTCTTTGATTTTAAGTACATTTTCACTAAACAACTCTGGTGCTGGGTCAGAACCTGCTTCAAGGCTCCAGGGTTCAGAGGTGTCCCTGTCTTAGTCCCTCAAGGGACAGTATGTCTGTTCCACATACTTGAGGTTTCGAAAAACAAGCATAGTGGACGTCCCGCAGAGCCTGAGGCCTTGAGAATGTGCTCTTTCTCTTGTGCAGAAACAGCGCAGCGCCGTCACAGTTATCAGTGAAAAGCATTACCAGGCTGATAAAAATAGCCTGTTGCATTAACAAGACACCTGAAGGAATGAAGATCTGGCAGCATGAGGTAGAACAGACTTCTGGGTTGAAAGGACATTTGTTTGGAAGATGACCTCAGAGCAAGGCGGTTTGGTCACAGTTTACTGCAGCTTTTACAAGACCAAAGAGATGACACATTAGTCCTATAGAGCTGAGTTTCTGTGAGCTGTTTACCCACAGGAATAAGAAATTATTAATAAGAACAAAAACTATGTTTGCCCCTATTATGCCTTTTTAAAGGTTGCTAATATTGCAAACAGTAAAAAGTCTCTTAAAACAGGTTTACATGTATGCAAGGTCAAAAAACAATTGAATTTTCTCCAAAAATAGATTTAATTTGACCCCATTTCTAAATGATTGGTAAACGACTCGTGTGAAGCAGTTCGAAGATTCAGTCTCTCTAAACCCTGCCTCTTCGTGAGCCCTCACTGCTGTGATTGGTCAGATGGCGCAGTCCTTTATGATTGGTCTACCGCTACAGCATGTGTCGGAAAACAAAACGTCCATTGCCATAACTGAATGACATGGCATGACAATGGCATGGTGAGGAGATGGCCTAGATGTTCTAGTGCACAGAGATCTGTAGCGTCTGCATGAGGGGAGAAGTGAAAACAGGTTGTGTCTGTTTCTTCTCTCTAGAGTTGACCATGTCCTGAAGGCTGGGCAGGTGCCCACCAATGATCCTTTCTGCTGTCCTAACAGTCCCCTGCAGACAGACAGATATAGAAGAGCACACAACTGACTCGATAACAGCTGAGTTAAACTGTGTCATATGTGCACAGTTCCCAAATCTAAAAACCCTCCTAGTCTTAGATAACTCCTGGAGTTTCAAGATAGACCTGTTTACACTAGTGCATTTTCATTTTAAAATGGTGTTTTAGAATGAAAGCGAACCTTGTTTACACTGGCGTTTTATCTCCGTTTACACTACACAACTTAAAGTGCATCCCACATGACCATTCATGCATGTACAGCCGTAGTTATGAAGAGGTATATTTCCTATTATTTAAATCGTGGACACGTCTTCTTGCTTGGAAACAATCTAATGAGGAATCTACCAACACATATCTATGGGTACAACAACCAGCATTCAAGGATACACTGAGCAGCCAGGCCATAATTTTCCAGAGTTTCTGTTTTGCTTCGTTTACACTAGTGCATTTTCATTTTAACTTTAGCTACAGAAACTTGGACCAGGTTAAATATTATTGTGTTGTTGTAGCCATAGCTGTATGTTGGTAGATTCACCATTCGATCGTTTGCAGTCTGCGGCCTAAATAATAAGAAATCTACATATCTATACCTGTTCCTGGATGAATGGTCATGTGTTTTTTAGGTTGTGTAGTGTGAACAGAGATTGTTTTGCAAAACGAAGCAGAACCACCAGTGTAAAAGAGAATAGTATTTATTCTTAAAAGCTGTTTTGTGAAAACGCACAAGTGTACATGGCCTAGAACGCAACCCAGACGTTTTAAACTACTAGTGTAAAATGCACTAGTGTAACGGGGCCTTATGTATCACAAATGAGGAAAAGAGTGTAACATAACTGCATATGCAAAGTCTCAGCTGTTACTTCAACAATGAGACGCAAACTGATCTGCTGAAGTCTCCTGCTTCTCATGCTAACTTCATATAAACTGAGTGATCTTAAACTAGAATTTTAGATTTCTCAAAGATACAAAAAGAAAAGACTCCAAAGATATCTCATTAATATCTCAACTGTTTCTCCCAGACACTGGAATGCAAACGGACCTGCAGTTTCTCCTGAGGTGAAAAACCCTGCTAACCTCACATGTATCATCTTTGGGCTTACAAAAGATCTTCAAATTTCACAGAGATTTAAAGAATTGTTAGCTATTGAACGATTCGTAAACACTTACATTTATGGGTGTAGCTGCCAGGAATTTGATTAATAATCTACAAATTAAAATTAATGAGTTTATTATGTCACTTTGCCGCTTTACAAGCTGAATAACACATGTTGCAATGTTGTTTGGCAATCTAAACATGCTAGTGGAAAATCCCAGATAAACGAACCACATCTACACACTGTATATCACACACGTGACAGATTCATGTGGATGCATGAAGCACTGAAATTCCTCATGCATGGAGTTTGCATTCATTCTGGCCTCATTTTTTATACAAAGGAAAAAACATTAATTGCACATTTTTAATGAAGTCGCTTTGCTGGCAATCGGTTCTTCTCTTTCATAATCTGCAAAAGTGCTTTCTCACCATCATAAAACATTAAGATCAAACGGTTTTAATTATAATTGTTGACAAATATAATTACTTCAAATATAAAATTTTGGAATTTGTACGATTTTCCAATGTTTATGAAAGACATCTCTTTGCTCATTGAAGCTGCATTTATTTGATCATAAATGCTGTAAAAACAGTTAAATATTGTTTACAATTTCCATTTTTTATTTAATTATCTGTAATTTATTTCTGTGATGCGCATCATTACTCCAGTCTTGTGTCACATGATCCTTCAGAAATTTTTCTAATATGCTGATTCGCTGCTCAAGAAACTTTTCTGTTTAATGAATAGAAGGTTCAAAATAACAGATTTTTTTTTCATTCGTTTTGTAATAATATAAATATATTTGCGGTTACTTTTGATTAGTTAAATGTACCCTTAATGAATAAAAGTATACTATCTTATAAACGTCTTTCTGACCTAAACTTTTAAACAGTATTGGAATAAGCAAAGCTACAATCTGGACAAATCTGGAATTTTTATTTGTGTGACGTGTTTTGCTCATTACTTCTTTCCTATGCTATCATTTGCATATCTTAGTGCATGACAATGCTACAGCCTGTCATGAAATCACAGTAAATAACATGTTATACAGTAAATCTAGCATTTGCATGTTTTTTCATTCGAATTATTTAGAAAGCAAAAGACGTCAAATGTATTGAAAGTTTTTTTGTGACAGTACAAACTGATTGGAATCAAAGTGATACCCCTACACAAACATGTGCTTACAGAGTTGCATTTACCTAAAAAAAGTAATGTACACAGAAGAATGCATAGCACTGCACAGGCATGAAGGAGCATGAAATAGCCTCACCTTTCATTAGGACGGTGCAGGGTAGCTGGCAGTGTCAAGTGTGCTGTATATTCTCAGGTTTTCTCTGTAATGTGAAAGTTTTCTGGTTTCGTGGAACCCGTCAGTCAGCCCTGGATGGTCCAAGTCCAACTCCTCCCCCCTGCACCTCCCTCTCGCTCCCATTCACAAAACACTGAGAGCGTGAGGCTTCAGCGGGGCACTGGCGGATTGCATAATGCCATCACCCAGCACTCGTTCAGCCTGTGAAGCAGTTTTTTTTTCTCTCAGCTGAAGGGCACCAGAGAAAGGAAACATTCTGGCTCCATCTCAAAAGACCACCCTGATCCTCTCAGGAGCTGAATTAAAGGGGCTCAGAATGAATCTCCATGGAGGATCATGGGATACTGGTCAAAAGCAGGCACATTTCTAATGCAATTTGTTTTTATTATTTGAAAAGTGCACTCAGTTTTAATAGATATCAGCATTTTCAAACATTTAAGACACCTCATCTATCACATAGCAACACCCTGGTAACCACCCCAAACACCATAGCAACACTCCTAATAATACCTTAAACAATTTTTTTAGCAAAACTCCGGAAAATCCAAGCAACACCCTAGCAACCACCTAGAACACTAAAAACATTCTAAGAAAAAAATAGTAATTGCATAGCAACACCCTGGTGATCAACCTAAATACCCTAGCAACCACAAAGAACACTAAAAACATTCTGAATGCATTAGTAACTGCATAGCAACACCCTGCCTGCCGATCGCCAATAATACCCTAGCAACCACAAAGAACATTAAAAACTCCTGAATGCATTAGTAACTACATAGCAACACCCTGCTAATCGCCAATAATACCCTAGCAACCACAAAGTACAGTAAAAAAAATTCTAAATGCATTAGTAACTGCATAGCAACACCCTGGCAATCACCCTAAGTACCCAGGCAACCACAAAGAACACTAAAAACATCCTGAATGCATTAGTAACTGCATAGCAACACCCTGGCAACCACCTAGCAATGTTCCAACAACTTAAAAACACCCTAGCAGCGACATAACAATGCAAGCACCTGAGTATACCAGACCCCTGGAGCACTGAAACAACATGTTTTATCAATAAAAACTCTAAATGTTCTCATTATTGATGATAATTTGGATGTTTTTTTCCCCTAACTCAGTTTGTCTGTGAATTCAAACGGTCGTTCATTCATTCCTTTCTCCTGCTCATTCTTTGTGTCTTCAGGCGTTCTCTGCATACTGATGCTCCACGAAGAGTGTTTTTCTTCCCAGCGGCTCAATGATGCTCATTTAGGAGAAAAAACGGCTCACACTGTCGCTAGTTTATAACTGAGATGCAGTTCTCAATTATATTTCACTAAGGAATCAAAGTAATCTCAGATGTTTTTTCACAAAGTCTTCAGGAGAGATCCAAACAGACTCAAATGAGCAAATTTTGCAAGAGAATAGGGCTAAAAAACGACTGCGGTGCATGTTGAGGTTGTTAAGATTTCTGGATTCGTATTCTACATCTGAGACTTTAGCTACTGTTCATGTTCTTACTGTCAGAGAAGCAGAATGTAAAATAGTTGACATAAAAGTAAATACGTTTTTGAGTATTCCTTGCAGATTCATCCAATTAAGGAATCAATTGCCCTGAAACCCCCTGTAATTTAAAGTAGATGATTTATAGAATTTTAGTTATTGTGTTGAAATATGCCGTACGGCTCTCTGGCATCTTCTGGAGAAGCAGCACATGTTCTGAAGGATGTTTACAGACCATTAGAGGGTGTTCACTGCTCTCTGAGCATCTAATTACACACATTCCTTTCTCAGAAACAGGGAAAAAGGGAAAACGGTAAGATCTTGTCCAATCTTATTGTTCCACATTGTGATTCTGAAACGTTTAGCATCAATAAAGAGGAACTCTCAGATTTTTTTCTTGCCCCTTATGCTCAAATCACTCCACATCACTTGCACAGGTCACTGGTCTGTCCGTACAGAGGAAGCTGCTCCGTCTCTCTTGTTTAGCATCACCTCGTCTTAACCGTGACAGGAACGCTGTTAATTATGAGCTGGAGCATGTGGTGCTCAGTTAACGGCTGTGCTGTGCTCCTAAAGACGCAGTAGGAGACTGCTTTCATAAAAGACTCTGGCAGAAGAAAAACAGGGCAGAAAGAAAGCGCTATAGACGGGAGAATTTCAAATTCATGGGAAACTCCCTGCGTCGCTTCTACCTAAGAGATTTATTAAAGAAATAGTTCCCACAAAAAATAAACATACAGTACGCTGAAAATGTGCTCACCCTCGGGCCATCCTTGATGTGGATGAGTTTGATCAGATTGGGAGAAATGTAGCATTGCATCTATCCTCACCAGTGGATGTGAATGGGTGCCGTCAGGATGACAGCCGATAAAAACATCACATTAATCCACACCACTCCAGTCCATCACTTAATGTCTTAAAAAGAGAAAAGAGACAAATCCATTTTTAAGACATTTCTAATTTCGTACGGCACATTTGTTGAATCTGAAAAGAGCATGTGTGGGACACCACCACAGAGGAAAAATGAGTAAAAAACAGCTTATATCTCAAAATAAATTAATAACAATATTGCAGTAGAGTATCTTTAGTATCATACAGCTATGTTTTGAGCATATTTATCATTTGCATTCGACCTACTGTCACGGTGTGTGTGTGTGTGTTTTAGTTTTTGTATTCCTGTTTTTTCAGTCTTAGTTAACACGTGTTTTGAGCTCATTTGAAGTTCCAGTCGTCTTCATGATTATGAGTTTATTATTCCCCAGCCGTGTCTCACAGGTGTTTTGAGTTTTCCTGTGTTTGAATGTGTATTTATTCGATGTCTGTTTAGTCTTCCCCTGTGGGATGGATTTTGTTCCCAGTAACAGTTCTTTTGTTCTGAGTTTATTTCCATGTCCTTGTTGTTTTGATATCATTCTTTATTTCACTTATTTACCCCACGTCCCTGTCACTCATGATTAAATACATAAATGATATTTGTGTTATTTAAGATATTTTATCATCGCAGGTGTGTGTAATATTGTGAGTTTGTGTTAGAAGAGTCTGTAGGACAAGGTGCATCTCATGTCAGTCTCACGCCCCCTACCGTTGAGGACATTTTACTGCATCTTAATTCCTCTGAAAACTTTATAACAAATACTAATGGATGTTAATAATATATTGTAAAATATACAAATGTATAGTAAATACATTTTTAGTTATTTATAAGGGATTTTTGTTTTTATTATTATATTTCAGTTTTATAAAAAGCTCTTTATATGTTGACTGTGTGAATCCTAATAGAAACCTAAACTCCCATCTGCCTTTACACCTTGGTATACTTTATTTAAACTCATGACTGGTTTGGTGAGAGATCTTATCATTTATGGGACATTTATGTGGGCTCAACTTAATATTTAACTCAGGGTTTGTTCAAATCCACAGAGTGACAGTGACACTGAATAGAATAGAATTATAACTCTGTATGGAGAAACTCCATGTGAAAAACATTTACACTGTGTTCTTAAGGGTTTAGAAGTGTGTGATGTGGTTGTTAGGGTGTTCTTTGTGGTTGTTATGTAGGCCTTGTTCCTTACCGGCTGATTGGCAGATCTTTTCCTTACCCTTCTGCTCTGGCACTATATAATACTACCACAAGGGGGCAGAAAAGACATCATTTCAAACGTGGCCTTTACAAAGAAAACTTTTCTACTTTCTACACTTTTTCTTTCATTATAATCCATTATATGATCCATTATAATTTATTCATAAATCCAGTCTTTCAGAAATTATTCTAATATGCTGAATTATTACTAGAATTATCAATGTTGGAAACAGTTATATACAAATTAGACAAATATATTTCTTGGAACCTGTGATTTTTTTTTTTTTTCCTCAGGATTCTTTCATGAATGACAAGTAAAAAACAACATCATTTTTTACCAAATATAAAATTACTAAAATGTTCTTTTTTTGTTCATTTAATAGATCCTTTGTTAATGAAAGTCTTCATTTCTTTAAGAAGAAGGAATACAAATGTACTGATCCCAATCTTCTGAACAGTAGTGAAACAGTAAACTACTGTAACAGTAGTTCTGGACATTATTATCCATTTTAAATAAATACTGCTCTGTTTAATATTTTAATGATCAAAGAATCCTAAAAAAAAACCTGTTTCCAACACTGATAATAAAACATCAGCATATTAGAATGATTTCAGAAAGGATCATGTGACACTGAAGACTGGAGTAATGATGCGCTGTATCACAGGAATAAATTACATTTTAAAATATATTCACACAGAAAACAGTATTTTTCATAATATTTCACAATAATACAGTTTTTTCTGGATTTTCTTTTAATCTAATAAATGCAGCCTTGATGAGCAGAAAAACATGTTTAAAACCATTAAATATCTTAAATATCCCCAAATTTTTAAACGGCAGTGTATATATATATTTATATATATTGCCATCATCTGTCAAAAACAATGTTGGTCGACCACTAATATATAAATCTTTTCTATACATATAAGTATTTTTTTTAAATAAATGCATTTTTATTTTAAATAAAGCAAATGTATTTTATCTAATGTAGTCATAATATATATATATAAAATAGTACATCTTTACTATTGCTAAATATTGCTAAATATTTTATTTAAGTCAAGTTAAGATCAGATAGTGTGTTAATAATGTAAAAATGAACAGATTAAACCCAAAATACAGTTGGCAAAAGGCATTTTGATTATTTACAATGTCTGCTGTAAACGGTGTCCTGGCGGTTGAACATCAGGCGTCTCGGAGGGGGGTGACATCACAGAGCTTGTCCCCAGCAAGGGGCGTAAGTTTACGACCCCTCTCACACCCAGCCAGACCCTGGCGTCCCGAGAAAACGCTGTTTTATAACCCAGCGGATCCATCCCACATGGCAGCTGACATCCACAGCAGAGTCAGGAATACAGAAATGTTCTCCAAGCAGCCGCTCACAGGTTTCTGTTGACATCTGCTGGACTCAATTGTTTAGTCTAGGCCTCCTCGTATCCGCTCTGGCTCTCTTCTCACCATCGCTCGAGCACATAGGGGCTTTTTTTTGTCTTGGCCACGAAGGCTTTGCTTTTGCGGTGTGTCAGAACGAAACATCTCTGCTGTTTCGATTATACGAGTACGAGGCCCGAGTGGCGTCATCTAGATTCAAACAAGCTGTGGAGCACACAATCATTTAAGCCTGCTTTAATCTGCGTACGCCATTTAAAAACAACAAATACACCACCAGAGACATTTGGATCTGAAGAATCGAAGGTTTGCATTTAAGTGATCCAGCTCGGATTAGACTGTTGACAAAGTGCTTATGCATTTTCCCTGCCAATATTTCAAAGGAAAATTATTACTCAAGCATAATTAGTTTCTTCAGAGAAGCTAGACAGAATGTTAACAAAGATGGAGGGGATTTATAACGTCACGCAAAAGGATAAACAAGCAGTTTGGCAGCACATACTGTCACATTATTATTATTACATCTATAAACATCGTGAACAAATTAAGTGTTTCAATCACTTGAGCTGCTCAGTTTTAAGATATTTATTAATCCAAAGATCCCTAAATGTTTTCTCAGTCAACCCCTTGACATAAAATATGTACTTGAAGGCCCCAATGACATTTGCTGTTCATATTTGAGTAATTTTGTGGTTTATTTTGTTAAAAAAAATGTTTGGATGTTTTGTTTTTACTTTTAACTATTAGCTTTCTATTCCTGTATAAATCTATTGACTTTTAATATATTTGTAACAGAAGAAGCTGATCTAACCCGCATTCGCGCTTGCTTGTGGTCAGGGAGAACACAGAGCCAGAGATAAGATGTGAACTTGACATTTATTAAAACAGGAAAAGAGCAGCGAGCTACTGTATGCTGAGCAGGACAACCACATGCAACATTAACGAACAACAAAGTTACAAGATATGTTGAGTTAATTTATACAAAGACAAGATACGACACACCTGGTGGAAAATCAAACACTAATGACAAGGGCGGGGTTACAAATGAGACGCGTGAGGGAATGACATGAAAACGAAACAAAAGCACATAAAAACAAGTTTACCAAATAAGCCAGGCTTATGGCAGATAATCTGATTTATTTTAATCGGATTAACTGGCAATAAATCAGACTAACTGAAATAAGCCTGGCTTATACTCTAATCTTGGTTTATGGAACAGGCCCCAGGTAAACAAAAAGCGAAACGAAACTACACAAAGAACCACGCCTACAGTGTAACAATATTTATTACAAATAAATTGGGGTAAAAAAAGGAAAATATTTCAATTAGCATATATTTAAGATGTTAATATAACTTATTTTAGCATTACAATAATATAAAATAATTTTTTTAATACATATTTTGAACTAGATTTTTATATTTTCACTTAATATTATTTAATGTTTTTTTATTTTATTTCATTAATAATGTTTTTTTTTTTTTTATTAATTTATTATTATAAATATGCCTATATATATTTGTTTAGAATAATTAATTTTATTATTAAAATCTTACCTAAACAAAAATATAACACATTTTTATTTTATTCTAGTTGAGATTTATTTTATGTTAAGCAACAAAAAAAAAATATTTTATGGGTTTTGGTATTAGTTAAAAATATTAACTACTATAAAATACAGATAGAGAGGAAAATGGCCAAATTTTTCCTCAATTAACATTAATTTAATTGTGTACTTTTTTTTAACATTTCTTCTAAAATAAAAAGACATTATGTGTTAATCACAAAAAATCAATTACTTTGTTGTTGGTTCTATTCTATTCTAGTCTGCAGACTTGAATTAAATAAAATCATTTTGTAGCAGATACAATTTAAGCCACAAGAATATATTCAGACTTTGCTGATTGTGTTGTTTTGTCTTTGTGAATCAATTCATTGTTTTGTCTCAAATGTAAACCACAGTCAGCAGATGCTAGGACAGATAGATTATTGTTGACAGCGCTTGATGACTTGGTTAGATAGTTTTATCCAGTGCAGAGGAAGTTAAGCAGAAAAACACACTAGTGGGCAGCAAAGAGCAGCACTTACTTCCAGATCATTTACTGTAGATGCTTCCAGATCAAAACCTCCGAGCTGAGCAGTACGGACCTCTGGAAGATTACCCAGAATTCCCTGGACCAGCAGTCACTGAGAAACTAGAGATGGAAATAATGGAGAAGATTAAAGCGTGACTGTGGTCTGAGATAAGTGATCGGAAGAATGCCACGTTTATCATCTCATCATCATCAGACGTTCAAGCAGCTTCATAAAAACTGGGGTAGTAAGTTTCCTTGCAAACAAACAGCAGGCCAAGACTAAGAAAGCTGTAGCGCAAGCGTATAATAATACAAACCAGCGAGTAATGGATTACAAAACACACATAAAACAGCAGATCTCGAAGGATATAAACTTGAGTCGTGCTGAAAGCTCTTTTGCAATGGATCAAATGCTCTTGTAATAAAGATGGTCCTCGTAAAAAATGAATGATCTGACTTCAGTGCATCTACTTTAAATGGTTTGTAATGCTTAAAGAGAAATTTGCTATCATAAGCAAGTTATAGATAAACAACTTAACTAAAAAAGTGAAAAGCTATGCTATAGAGAGTAATGTGAATCTGTGCTATAAAGTATTTTGTTTTTATTTCATTGTTTTATCCTAACATAAAGTGATATTTAGCCTTTCTTTTATTGACTAAATGTATGTATAATTATTCAATTAGTCAATTTTACCGTTTTAATTCAAATTATATTTAAAAAGAAATAACTGTGTGTTTGTGGACAGATGCAAATAAAAAATATATGCAGAATATACATGCACATTAGATTGAAATGACTGTATGTCTATATATATATATATATATATATATATATATATATATGCACAACATTTTAATGTTATTTAATTACACACACACACACACGTTGGTTTTTGTGATTTATGGGGTCTCTCCATAGGTGTAATGGTGTTTCTACTGTACAGACTGTATGTGGTATTGTCCTACACCTAAACCTACCCCTTACAGGAAA
>JAUCMT010000059.1:1478286-1491695 GCA_032357475.1 Enteromius thamalakanensis
GTGGTATTGTCCTACACCTAAACCTACCCCTTACAGGAAACTGTGTGCATTTTTAGATTAAAATTTAGTATGTTTTTTAAGACTTTCGAATTACGTGTACACTGAAAATTTTGTAACACCTTGATATTGTAATACCAATGTCATACCCATGTAATAATACACATTTGCGTCCTCATAAACCACATAAACTGCCCCTAAAAAATAATAAATAAATGTTGAAATTTATAAATAACTCATTAAATCATAACGAAATAATAAAATCCACAAATACATGTAGCAATAAAGCAGAAATTTATAGATAAATATATATTTTTTTATTTGTTTGTTTATTTATTTATTGTTTTTTTCCTTTTTTCATTCATTTATTTAACAGAAATGCATACAAATGTTAAGAAACCTATAGGCCTAGTACGATAAACATCAGAAACATTTACTTTCCTTTTACTCCAAAGAAATAAATAAATAAATGAAAGAATAAATAAATATTTATACATTTATGCATTTATTTCTGAATTTATTAGTGCATTTAATTATTTATTTATTTATTTAAACATTTATTTAATTATTTAATGTTGTGTAATTTGGCCCCCTTCATATTTACATAACTATGAGAAACAATTTTATTGTAGTGTTTGCTACACTAAATGTATTCATTTATATATTTTTTTATTATTGTTACACAAGTAAAGTAAATAAGCACGAAAGCATCATTCATTCAAGGTAATGGTATCATCATTGATCTTTTATAAAAATCAAAGAAAAAACATGTCGGGCACTATTCTAGCTGTTACTGTAATTATGAAACAGAGTTGTTACCTTACATCAGCGTAACAAAATAATCCCTGTTAAAAGTGAAAACACTCAACTCTGGCTCCTCGGGCCCTTTGAAAGCGGTCTGAGGGGGTCTGCCATTGATTGCGGCCCACTGCTGTGTGACACAGATAAGGCAGGACGGACCCATTCTGAGTTCAAAAGAGCGCTGGAGACCCCTGCAAGATTACCGTCATTTAAAGATGACCTCTGCCGTGCTAATTTCCTTCTGAAAGCCACAGTTTGGCTCTGCGCTGGTCCTCGTTAAACCCCTAAGAGAGGAAGAGAGAGAGAGATACAGATAGCTGAGCGCTAAGAGCACATAAATTGGGCTTTAGATGTCTGTAGAGTTTGTGCTAAACAGACCTGGAATCTGGAATCCATTATCAGGTCTTTAGGGGCCCTTATAAGATCGTGTTTATTCATACAAACAGACTCAAATTCATGCACATATTGTAAAACGATTTCAATTCAAATATTCACTAAAGACATTGAGGTTCCAAATAATGCATGAACCAAACTTGAACTACTGTTTAAAAGTTTGGGACTTTAATGTTTTTGAAAGGATTCTCATGTGGATTTATTTGATTAAAAATACAGTAAAAATGTGAAATATTATTTCAATTTAAAATAACAGTTTCCTGTCGTAATATATTGTAAAATGTTTTTTGTTGCTTTATTCAAAGCGGAATTTTCTGCATCATTACTCCAGTATTCAGTGTCACATGATGCTTCAGAAATCATAATATAATTTTGAACAACAACTTTTTTATTTCATGTTTTGTTTTATTTTTATTATTTTTATTATTATTAACGTCATGAATTAACGTCAGAATGTTAAGTTTATATCTCAATGTTTATATGGATTTCAAACCAAAGAAAGATAGAATTGTGCAAAAAAAAAAGTTTTGAATTGTGAAATAAATTCAATTGTAATTACCTTTTTAAATGTTTTATCCTACAGCAGAAACTGACTTCCTGACAGACAACAAAACAGGTGAAAACAAATTCCATAGACGTACATTCAGAAAACAACCAAGCCATACAGCATTTAGACCAGAAGATCACAGAGACACGAGGATGCGCGAGCAACCACCCATAATAACGCCCAATTCTAATCCAAGGAATTATAAACAACCATCAATTTGTGCCTAGAATGCAAATCATTTTGAATTAAACTGTCAGCTAAATGTGTAAATATATGAATAAAAAAACTCCAACCACCCGAACCTCATACAGGTGAGTTTTATGTAGAAATCTACTTATTATTATTGATACTTCCACAGTTTGAAGCACCCAGAGCATGATATATCAGTTTGCATTTGTCTAAAGCCTCAGAAGCACGACTCAATCCACTGTGTGAGCGTGTTTCTCCAGCTGCAAACATGTGGCTTTGATTATTGGCCGCTCTTGCCCAGGGGGAGCGACTGATTGAAACTCCAGACCCCGGCCCGGCAGAGCACTGTTTATTAGATCGTCTGGCAATTATTTCACTCATGATTGCTAATTTTAGGAAATTAGATTTGTGTGAGGCAAAGACACATGTATAATGCATATGCAGTATAAGGATGATGAGGATGGCCCCACAAAGGTACTATAGCCTACTTATTGCATGCAGCTCATCCAATCGGATTTCAGTGCTATAAACTTTATAGTACTTTTTCAGTAGCAGTGCTTTCTGAGGTATTTTTTTTCCTTATATTGAAAGCCTTTCGTTTTGGAAATTTGGAACCATGAAGCAAATCAAGCGGCTTTTTATATTTTGCAAAATACTTTTTACTGAATTTACTGAAATTCACTATTACGAGTAATAAAATGCAATTCTGAGGAAGAAAATAGACTATATTTTTACAATCTTGCAATTCCTACTATTTTTTTACATGCAGCTATGCTAAATTCCAAATTGTGATATAAATTCACACATTTTAGAGTTTAAATCTCATAATTTAGCATATTTTGTGAGGCAGCTACTTTGTTTCGCATGACTTCCCTTCCGAATTATTGGTGATAAAGTTATTCACCAGGATTTTACAGTCATACAATATGAATTTATCTCTGGGAAAAATAAATGGGATTTTATTTTTACTTCCGGAGCACAAGTTGAAACAGTCTTCATGACTTATAAAGGTTTCACAATGTCTAGAATGCTTCTCCCCACGTCTGTGATTCTCTGTCGGGCCATTTGGTGAGATGAAACCAGAGGTTTACCGCGGAGGCGTCTGGAAAGAGCAAATAAAATCAATCAGTCAGAGTTTTGTCAGCCTGATTTATTCTCAACGGAACGGAAATGAATGGTCCAAAACATTAGCAGCGTGGATAAATGTCATTCTTGAGATTTCAGAGAGTATGATTTCTAACCAAGAGTTTGTAGAAATACTTCATTTGTCTGCATATTGTATGAAATTGATCCTCTCCAGATGTACGACTAGGGAAAGCGAGCCCTCAGCAATCATAATTCAAACCCTCTCGAGATGTTATGATCGAAATGTAATTAAACTTAAATCACTCTCTTTAATCAAACCAACCCTCATCCAAGAAAACGTGTAGTGTGACATACCTGAAAACCCAATCAACTATCTGCAATGTGTAAATCATATCATGAATTATTAAAAAAGATCACTTATTTTGGACAGCTTTATATCAGAATTCCAAGATCTTGTTTATTTCCATATTCCTAATTAAATATTAGTTTTAATTCACTTACTTTTGCTTTTATTTAACATGGACAAAAGGGTTCATATAAAAATGTATTAAGAACATTTGTCATGGTAACCATAAGAGGTTAACAGGCTACAGCTGAGTAATATAATTATTAAAATTTAAAAATTTTCATGGTAGCCAAAATTTGCTACAAAAATAATTGCTTCACAATATCAATATATCATGTAAATAAAAATTTTTTTGCATAAACCCCAAATCTTTGCGATCAAACCGTTAGCAAAAAACTAAAAACAGCGCATTAGCAAGCTAACCATAGCAACGCTAAGGCTAAGATGGAATATTTTTATGATTATTGATATTGATTGATATGTGTGTGCTGCTTTAAAATCATAGTAAATTAATATGGAATCTGTTGCATGTAAACAGTGTACAAAGTATAAGACTCTTTCTGACAATATTTGATCGAATCAAATTACTATAGTTAGCGTCTCTTTAAACTCAATTTTGACTATCAGTATTTGTGGATTATTTTGATAACGCCATCTGATCAACATAATGACTTAAGAAGCGCGTGCCCGTGATTACGCGTCCACGAGTCCTCGGTCCTGCCCCCAGAACGCGCAGCGGACACGCGCTCATTAAAGCCCTCACAATCAGCCTCAACGCGACTTTCTGTCTGTGTTTCTCCTCTCAAGACTTAAAAAGACTCTCTCTCGTGGATAAATGGATCTCTGTGTGATCGTGCTGTTGTCTTTGTGCGGGTTTCTGCGGGGCCAAGGTGAGTTTACCTCAAACATCGCATCACTGCTGCTGTTACACAGCATTCCTGCAGAGTTTGCAGAAAAGCGGACCGTAGTGAAACACGGTGTTATTATGACATAATAGCATGTAAATTCGACTTTACAGTCTGTCTCCAGTGCTTTTCATAAAACTTGATTTTATGTATTTCCATGCATAAAACAGAATAGTGTAAGTTTGTATTACAAAAGTCACTTAAATTACTAAAAATACCAGGTATTGAATAAGTCTTGCATTGTATGCATTAAAGGATTTAGTGTAGAATGTATACATAATATACATAAAGTGTAGCATATTGTATGCATTTAAAGCTACTCTGTTAGTAATTGTTATTTTGTAAAATGATGAATATTTAGTTTCTTATTTTTTTAAATAGTTGGTATGGTATCATGTAGTAGCATATGTGGTACCATAGTACAGTATTAGTTGGTTGTATACATATATAGTATATATTAATTTCTTATTTTAAAAAAAGGGGATATATTATTATATAATTAAATTAAAATATAATGTATTATATACTACATTTTATGTAAAATGTATTTAATAATAATGTAATTACATTAATATGTTATACAATTAATTATAAATATATACGTATGTTTAAATACATTTTAACAAATATTAATTTAAATAAACAGATATATATGTGTATTTTTTAACATCAGTACCTCTTTGTGTAATAAAACTTTAAATGAGTCTCTTGCTGATCTCTTAATGAAAGGCTTGTTCTCACAAACCTATCATTCAGCCCTGCAGAAGTGTTTTATTGTGAGTCACAGATACTGTGTGGTAGGAGAGAATGTGAATATTTAGATAAGGGGGCGTGGCCTGGCTTGCAGTAGCCAGTGAGGGTTGCTCTGTGGGAAGCAGCCCTCAGCACATGGACAGAGCGGCACACAAGATGCTCTTTACTGCTAGATAGTGAAGTTGCATTCAACCAGCTGGAGGGTGAACAAGGCTAGTTACCTAATTATATCAGGATGTATCACATGTTCTTGCAGTTTAAAATCACCACACAAATGTGGTTTGTGGGTGGAGATCATTACTCAGAACAACAAACAGTGGCAGCAGAACTGGACCAGTTTACTTGAATAGCAACATGTGGGTGGTGTTTTCATAGATGGGAAGCTTGAACTGCCCTCGTGCACTAATGCTGTTCTTAAATAACTGTTAAGAGCATTTAATCTAAAATATTTTTTTACTTTTTATTTAATATATATTTTTAATTTTTTTTTTTTTATTTGTATTTACATTTTTCTTTTTACAAATTTAGTAGATTACATTTTTTGTAGTAAACATTTTTATTTTTTACATTTTTTTTTTACATTTTTTTATGTTATTTAATTTTATTTTTCATTTAACTTAAATTATTTATATGCTTTTTTAAAAAAAATTATATTTTATATTTTATTTTATATATATTATATTCATTGTTCCCATATATATATATATTTTATTTGTTTTAAATTTTATGTTGTTTTGTTTTATTTTTCATTTAACTTAAATTATTATTATTTATTTTAAAATTGTATTACAATTTTTATTTTTACTTTATTTTTTCTAGCTCTGGTTCATTGTCCTCAAATAAATAAAAAATGTTTGTATTTATGTGGAGAAATTGCTGCTTATAAAAGACATTTGGCATTTCGATTACTGTGAAACCCTGCAGGAGAGAAGTCCAAAAGACTCATCTGCCAAAAATATTTTGCGTTTTGGCAGATGATGGAAACCGCAGGGAAATTAATGATCTGTTTGATCCAATTGAGTCCACTTGCGTCAGCTGATGGTTGTTTGGAAATGTTTTTGGAGTAGTTTTTATGGCCTTTAATCTTCGGGAGAGAGTCAGACGTGTTTGACGGCGTTGACTAGCTGCCCATCAACAAATTACTTCATCCGCCAGACGCTAAACATTATTCAGCGTGAGTGGAAAAATGCTTGTGGAAACAAAACAAACTAGGACTAGAGACAGTCCAGACAGGACAGATATTGATTCTGCAAACGATATCAAGGAAACTGAATAGAACAATGGCTACCTCAGAATCATGATTAAAAACAAATAAATCCATAAATTAGCACACAGACCCTCATCAGACTAAGCTCTATGTCTTGTCTGGAAGAAACAAGGACAGAAATCAGGAAAGTGGGCGGGGCACATCATAACTCATGAATATTAATTATGTGATGCCCAGTAGTTCTACTTGATTGGCTGAAAGACGGACTTCGGTAGGTGGGAGAATAAAATAGAAATGACTGCGAATAACATATCTCATTGTATCTTCGTCTTAATTATGTTCAAAATCCTTTGAAAGGGAAGAAAACCAAAAGTCCGGCGGCAGGATTTGCTTTCCCACTGAGTGTCCAGGAAGAGCCTTTATTTTTAGCCGCAGGGTTTTGGCCAGTAACATTTTTAAGGGGGTTTTCCGTGTGCCCTCCATCCCTAATTAGACAAATTAGTCATGCCACCATCTGATCCAGAGCATATTAACGCTCATTTTCCTTACAAAGAAGCTCTTAAACGTCTCAGATTTGCCAGGATACCGAATTCTCCGGTCAAAAACTAGAAATCTCTATGAACTCAAACATTTCTCATCTCATTCTTCCAAGATCAAATAATTGGAGCTTGTATTCACATTAATGTATTTAATTTATTCACTATATTTAATATTTATAGATTTTAATTACATTTTACAATGTTTCATTGGAAGAAATATTAAGATGAAAATTATTATCTTAGGCTAAAATCAATCTGACTTGGTATGCAAATTATATATATATATATATATATATATATATATATACTAGTGCTGTCAAACAATTAATTGCATGCAAAATCAAGGTTTTTGTTTACATAATATATGTGAGTATATATACGTATATGTGTGAGTCTATATATATATATATATATATACATAATAAATATAAACAGCACACACTTTTATTTTGGACACAATCGTGATTAATCAATCGACAGCACAAATATATATATATATATATATATATATTTAAAAGTAATTATTATAAAAATGTATATATTATGATGTACATACATGATGTAAATACCTTATGCAAAAATCTAATAAACTGAAAATATTTTTTTATAATAATATTAATCCCAATATCAATAATATCATAATCTTAGAATCATTTCAGATTATGTCTAATATGAATGGAAAATCAGCTAGATAACCCCTTGATCACTGACTAAATCAATTTTTATATTAAAAATTTTTCATATATTCATGTTAATTAAATTTAATATATTAACTTAGTATTAATACACTGAACAAAAGGTGTTCACACAATATTCACATAAAACAGTTAAGCAAGTAACACACTGGCTGATCATAAAATTAAAATGTAGAAAGTCTAAAATAATGGTTTCTTGTAAAATGTACTCTAATAATCTTGAATTAATTATTTAACAGTGTATATTTTATGTAATGTACAATGCATGGTTGTGGAGATATAAATGTTCTCCATTTAACCACCCTTTCTCAGTTTGGGACCCTGTTCTGTTGTTTCTCCTCGTAGCCATTTGCAGTCCAAAGTGACGAATCTAGCGCTCACTGCCTAACCACAAACCTTCGTCGGTGCCAGAAACCAGCTGCTAACATGCTGAATGTAAAAACGTAGATTTGTGATAATGCAAGAATTCATCAGACAGAACAAGCCCTGGCAAATCTAATGCTGCCTGTGCGTGGGGCTTTAACATAGAAGTCAGTCAGCAAATCTGAAACGCTTCAGATTCGGTCGTAAAATGTGACTGTACCAGACTAGTTGGGTTGGCTCTGAATCCCTTTTACAGATAGTTTGAGCTTTAACCGAAAGCCTGTGCAAACCTCTGATCTGCATGTCTGTGTGTGGGAACAGTCTGGATCGGGTAATGTATTTCTGTTTTTCCCTTTCCAGAGACCACAGTCGTCTCGCTGGACGACTGCTGTAAGGATGGCAAAGAAAGAGGCCAGGAGTCTCAAGACTGCACGAGTCTGCCGCTTATCTCCGAGTCCACCACCTGCAGGTTTGTTTCTTGTCATCTGAGATCTAGCAAACCTCCACAGAAAACACTTACAAGAGAAACAAATCAGTTTGTTAGCTCAGCTCGAGCACGGCACAACAGCTGAATGGGTAAAACACTGAAATAACACTTCCCCGATTGATTAATCACAGTACATTAAGACATGAAATGTTGTATTACAAGCTTACAATACTTTTTAAGCATTATATTGGATTATTGACCATAAATAAGCAATGGCTTGAAGTTATAAACATCTTAATAATCACAAATGCAGCTTTTCACTTGGACTGGAGTGCTGTGGATAATTGTGAGGTTTTTATCAGCTGTTTGGACTCTCATTCTGACGGCACCCATTCACTGCAATGTGATGCAATGCTACATTTCTCCAAATCTTACTGAAGAAACAAACTATCTATCAAAACTATCAAATCTACATCTTGTGTGACCTTTTTAATTTTCGGGTGAACCATTCGTATTGATTGTAGAGGTATAGGCATAGTCTACCGCAGCTAAGTTCCTGCCGGATGGACAAAAACCTGTGCATGCGTCCAATCAGATTGATGCAACTCTGGGTTCCCAAAATATGCATCTGTGCAAAAGCTATGCATCATCTGTAGAAGTGGCTTTCACGATAAGATCAGCGTTCAGTCTCAGTGCCAGTCAAAGCCGATCGAGTTACTCTGGCATCAGACGCGTTTACCTTGGCCTTCTGACTGATCCGGCGTTTGCTTAAATGAGAGAGTGCGAGAAAAAGGCGGTGATCGCTTGGATCTCTTCGGTCGGGGGGGCTTGCAGAAACGGGAATATTTCCAAATCCAGGAAATTCCTCTGAGGTGAAACTCTAGTCAGACGGAGAGGAGAGAGCGCCCCGAATAACAGGAAATCTGCAGATTATTTCAGACACTGAAAAGAGGAAAAACAAGTGAAAGGAGCAGACGGGTGTCTCGGGCTTTCCTGCGAAGACGATTGTGAAAGAGGGTGAAGCAAGAGCGAAAGAGACAAACAGCGATCATTTTACCGTAAAAACTAGGCTCCATGCGTCAGCGCTGTGGTCCGACCTGGAGCTGAACCAAACACTGACTTCTGCTCTCCAACATCTGTCCTGTGCTTCACCACGGCCAGCAAGCAGAAGTCATTTAGCACAAGTGTATTAGAAGGAACTTTGGGGGCTTACACAATCTGAACCATCTTTTTTTGGAAGTCCTTTAGTCATCTTACAGTTCTGAGCTGAGTACTTATAAACAGTAGTCCACTACTGATTACAAACTACATGATGAACATTTGTAGTAATGCAATCTATTATATTGCAGTTTATTCTGATGACTGTCCAGCAGAAACCCCGAGGTTACGGGTCATGCTCGAGGACACCTCTATAATCTGTTGATTAGCCCTGATACGGTTTGTCCTGATCTGACTGTGTGTGTCTCGTAGGATCGCTCAGGAACAGTGCTGTACTGCCGTTCTTGAAGACAGTGTTTGCACCAGAGGCATCAATATGGCCAAGGACCAGGGCAGTTGTGACGCCTTCTTGTCCAGCAGCACATGTGAAACCAAGACGACTAAGGTGCTGGATTTTTTCTTTAACAATTTTTTTATTATGACATTTATTAATATATTGTAATTTATTGCATTGCATTTTTTAAAATATATTTATTATTACATTAATTATAATTTAAATGTAATAATCCAAATCATATATAATATATACAATATTGACTATTCAGCATTTACAAAATACATATTAGTGTACATTTTTAAAAAAATACACATTTTTTTATTTTTTAATATATTATTATAAACTGTTATTCAAAAATATAAATTAAAATACAGTAAAATTTCTCTCTTTAATATAACTAATATAAGTAGTATATAATATGTATGTAAACGCTATATATGTATTTTATGACATATATATACTGTATATATATATATGAATAAAATTAAAAATTAATTATTTACAAATAAACAACAATATCTATATATATATATATATATATATATATATATATTATGTTTTTATTTTATTACAATTTTATTGTAGTGTCATTTGTACTTACATTACATTATTGTAATTGTAATTTAAATACATTTAATATTATATTATAAATAATGAGTATAATATATAATAGGTGTATAGTTTTCGCTATTTAATTTTTCAATATATTTTGTATTTTTAAATATTTTTATATATACACAAAATATTATTCTTATTATTTTATTATTTTATTCAAATATTTTCTCTCTCTATATATATTGTAGTAAATGTAGTTAAAATGTAATATAATGTACAATAAATATGTTATACATTATAATAATAAGATCAGAGCTTTGCACAGGCTTTCGGTTATAATAATAATAACATATACATTGATAATCATGCTTTAAAATGCAGCCTTTAAAGCCAGCTGACATTTACTTTATTTATGGCTAACGGAGCCAAACTGTCTTCATTGTCAACAGTATGTGTATCATTTTATCCTTTAAAACCTATGATAAAGGACTTTTTGTGAACTGTTTATCTTATAAAATGTAGTCGCTCCATCTCTCTTTAACACAAATGACATCTGCGTTTATATTTCACACCTAACACATCGAAGCTGATATCTGAGCATTTGTGGCTGTTGTGCGTGTGTTCGCTCGAGAGAGCTTGTACAAACACGTCTGTCTCAGACACTGAGATCACAATGAGATGATAAATGTGGCTTTAAAAGCCCAAACTCTTGAGAGAGCACTGTTTACGTTGAGCAGGAGGGAACTTGCCCACATTACAGAAGAGCAGCTCGTTTCTGTTATAAATCCAGCTCCGATTCAACACACAGGCTTTCAGCCAGACCTCAGGATGAAGAATAGAGTGTCTCTTGGAGGTTTCATACACACCTGAGTGTGTGTTTGGACATTATGAGCCTCCAGGTGTCTGCCGTCTTCTAGGAAACATTCATCTTTGGCTGTCAGCTAGACTGTAAGAGCTCTTAAAAGCACCTGTCAGATGTATTGCTCTTCGTTATTTATGTGTTCATCGCTAACCGCCAAGTCTGATTTATCTGAGACACTTTACGCCGTGTATTAGATGATCTTAGGACAACTTTAAGTTCTCTTTAAATCCCCAAAGCTGTTTATGTTTCCCTCTAAAACTCTGGATGAGCATTTTCTAGTGTCTTTTTCTGTTTATTCCACTAAAAGTGTGTTTTTACACTTTGTCAAAAATGTATAGTGCACAAACAGTATGGACTAAATTGTATTATTTTTATTTTACTATATTTATGCTTTATTTACATTATGCATTTTGTAGCTTGATATGATTTTTGAACAAAACAGCAACAACAAAAAAACAAATAATTATTTTTTTTATTTATTTACTATTTATGCGTTGTTTTCTTGTACAATTTGTAAACATACTGACCTTATATATGACCTTATAGTATAAATCAAGATACTCTTCGTTCAGAAGCTAATTAACTTAATATATTAAGTCTTTTAGAGTATAGTATATTAGTATAAAAAGTACATAAAAATATTATAAACATATAATTAACTTACAATAATAAATTATATTCATTGTATTATATTTTTATTTATAATTATTTATTAAACAGTTTTTACATCTGTCTTAATGACTTTAAAAACAATATTATTATTTGAAATTAAATTGTTAATTATTAAAAATACATTTATATGTGTCCTTATATATTATATAATGAAAACATAATATAATTTAACTAATATTACAAGTACAGAGATGAAGTAATTAATTATATAATCAGATCAAATTAAATAAAACAATACATTATAGTTATTATTATAGTATTATTATTATAATTATAGTGTATTTATATTAAAATAAATGTGATGTGATGCTGCTAACCTAGGGTTTAAGAAAAAAATCTCAGGTCTTCACATTAATCTTAATGTTTTTAAAAACTATTATTATACTATAAATAAAAATAAACAAACATATATGTAATTATTTGTGTATAAATATATGCAGTATGCAAACACACATAAAATGGAGGACTTTAACATTAAATTCAACATGTACGAGAAAAGCAAATGTTTTCAGCACTGGATAGATTAGAAGAACAACTATTGTGTTATTGTATTATATTATTTATTTATGTGTTATTTACTTTTGTGGCATTTCTTATACATATAGCCTGTTGGGCTTTATTATGCGATAATAACCTGCACATTATCCCTTAAATATATATATATATAGTGTTGATGACCTGTTTCTTTAATTAGCTTGTATTTAGACAAACAGATCTGTATTTTTCCACGTTTAGCTCCTGCTCTAATCTTAATCTCAGAAGTGAGTTATCACTGAGTCTAGTGTCAGGCTTGATCTGTGTCTGGGAAACGGCTCAGGATGCGTCCTCTAGAGGAATATAGTTTCTGTTTTCTCTCTCTTTCTCTCCTTCCTCTGTCTGTGTGGTAGGAAAGGATCTGTAGTTATTTTTCACTTAGGTGTGAACTCTGTTTGATGGACAGACTCCAACAGCTCATCAAAAGACAGCAGTTCTCTGTGTCTGTATACCGCAGTAAACTCTACACTGCTCTGTTCTGAAGCTCCGTAAACTACCTCACTGTCTGCGCCCTACATAGACAGCTGCCTTCTAAGAAAGAGAACTAAAGTAACTGATATGAAACACTTCTCAGACAGCAACATCAAGTGGAGCGAGAAAGATCTGGCTTTAATATGTTGCTAACCTAACAACATGAATATTAAATAAGCCTAAAAATTAATATTATATACACAAATGTGTATGTTTTCTTCTTTTGTATATCTCTATATTATATATTTTTTTTGTTACATATATATATATATATATATATATATATATATATATATATATAGTATATAGTATAAAATAATATTTATCATCTGAATATTAATTATTACAAATAAAATTAAAACCAAAATTATTGGTTTCATATTTTAAAAACATCTAAAAATTATGAAAATATTATTCAAATAATATTCAGAATTATTATGATAACAATAGCAATAATATATAATAATAATAAATAATATATCTCATCCGTAAAGCCGGTTCTTTGATTAGCGCTAAATCTCCGTCAGCTGTTTTTAAATGCAGCGCCAGTTTATGAACAGAGCCGTAGATCA
>JAUCMT010000059.1:1553101-1571269 GCA_032357475.1 Enteromius thamalakanensis
GCGTTGTCCCTTGAAAAGATATAATAAAATATTTACAAAAATGTGAGGGGTGTACTCACTTTTGTGAGATACTGTATGTCAACTCACATTTGCATGCAATTAACAAGATGTATTTCAAGTCTCAGGTGTTCACAGAATGTGTTTGTGAAGTTCTGGCTCAAAATACGCAATTTTTGTGCATGTATCTTTAAATGCAAACAAGCTGCTGCTCCCCGCCCCCTACTCCAGAATAGGATTTTGCCTTTATATTCTGCCAAAACATCTGTTTGGTTTTGACTGTCATGTCTTTCGGATTGAAATTCTCCAATCATATTAGTTTAAACTTCTGATAAAGGGTTTCCTGTGTGCACACATCCAAAGCACTAGAGCCCAACTTGATAGGAGAATTTGGTGCAGATACCGATACAAGAAAGTAAAAAAAAAAGCAGATAAATACCGATATATCAGGAAATATTTTTTCTGTGTATTTTATTATATAGAACCAAATTTCTGTGAAATTTCAAGGTACTGTATACAGTAAATTCTGTCTTCTTTGACTGGATTCCACAGTTCTGTCTGCATCTTCCCTGCATCACAGAAATCATAGTGCCCTACTAATGTAGCAAACAAGTATGATATGCTCATTTGAAGATGCTCAGTAGAAGATATTGTTATTTACTTTATAGTTTCACCAACTGCATAACAACGTAGTGTTAAATCGATGGATTTTACTAAAACCAATCTCTTGTGTAAAAATCCAATAAAACTGCTGCCTTCTTTCTAAAGTTATTTTTACCACTTGTAATTTGGATACAAATCCCAGGACAAAATTTAAATTTTGACCCAATTTTTAATGATTTTGATCTTATCCAATTCTAATAATGCATTGGTTTAACTCAGAATCTTTCTTCTGAATGACTAATTTAACCGTGCAGCAGTGACAAGCTAATTGTATATTTTTAGAAAATACTGTCTTATTGGCATTTTACTTTAGTTTAACATTTTTCTTCCAGGCGTACAATGTGTTGGAAGTCAACTGGCCATAGATTTCTGCTTGACACTCTTTCAATTAAAAAAAATAAATAAATAACATTTTTAGATATTTTCTCTTTACTCAAGTTACAAAGTTCTGTTTGATAAAGCTGAAACTGTCAGCATGACGCTGTGAGGTTAGTTCTTTCAGGATTTATAATAAAAAATAAACAAACAATGATTCACAGTGTACCGTTTCCATCATTACATAAAGCTTACATGTGGATTGTGCAGCTTCTCATGCGGACAATCTTGGTGCCAAGTGGGTTATCTGTGGACAAACCAAAAATGCGCTTGAGTGGAAAGGAGGTACCAGTGAGCCACATGGAGACTGAAAGGATTTGTTTTTGTCCTGTTCCTACAGGAATCCTACCACAGATATTCCAAACACTCATTACGGAAAGACAATAAATGTAGAAACACTCTGTCATCGTGCAACACAAATGACATATTTTTATACTGTACTATTTGGTAAATGCTTTTATTCAAAGGAAACATGTACTTATTTTATCATCAAAACAGCTCAACCCATAAGCTTAGCATTGTTAATTTAGTGGAGACAGATATCTGACTACAATTTAAAGGGGTCATATTATGCGACTTCAAGTTTTCTTTTGCTCTTTGGAGTGTTACAAGCTGTTAGTGCTTAAATAAGATCCCTAAAATTGCAAACCAAAGAGATATTATTTATAAAAGTTATGACTTGTCCACACCCGCCTAAAACGTCTCGTTTAAACATGTTCCCAATTTTCTACATCACAGAGTGGGTTTATTTTCAAACCCCCCTCCCCCAAATGTTTACGCAAAGAAACAAGGCGGAGCTATTATTCTCGCTGTAGTGTCGCTGCAGGCACCATGTTCTGGAGATGTTGTGTGTCAATGTGAAAGTGAAACTTCTTTGTTTGTGCTACCAAGGTTGATTTATTGTTTTAGTGTCATATCACCAGGACATGGCATCACGTTATGGTACTGGGTGTAACATTTCAGCCAGAACGTGTGGTATTTGACAAATTGCAACGCACTAGCCAAACAGAGCACACCTTGCCTTTTTAGAAAGCTGAGCTTTGTACAAATCGACCCGTTTCAGAACGCAGGGCTTACAGGAGAAACAATAACATGCAGTATGTGGAATTTAATGCGTTCTTTTGTACCTTCAACCTCATAAACATGAATGAGCAGAAAAGTAGCATTATATCACTTGCTCACCAATAGATTATCTGCTGTGAATGGATGCTGGCAGCTGATAAAAAAAAAAATCACAATAATCCACACCACTCCATCCCACCATCTCCTGAAGCCACAAGCTGCATGTTTGTGAAAAACTATTAATTGTTAAGACCGGTTAAATTATGAGTCAATTATTCATAATTACACTTCCTCCAGAAAAAAGTTGTCTCATCTGAAATATGCACAGCTCAAGTGCTGTCTATAAGCAAAAACAGTCCAAAACAGCTTTAAACAAATATGTGGGTGGATTTTTAGCAATGCTTTGAACATCGTAAGGATAGATTTGTTTCTTACAAACACACACATTTTGGCTATATAAGATGTTTACTGATGGTGTGGATTACTTGTGTATTATTGAAATATTTTTATCCCAGTTTGGACTCTCATCGTGATGGCACCCATCAAGTAACACAAGTGTTTTGATTAGGAGTATTTTATTTTTTATTTGTAATGCATCAAATAGAGTATAGAGTTGTTGTGTCATTTGCAACCATTTGAGAAAGTTTCTTTCATGCTGTATGTTATTAATGTATAATAGCTAAGATCCAGAAGCAGGAACTAGGTGGTTTTTAGGCTCTGCTGACCTGATATTATGCTGCGGTTGATCATATCAATACCTCAAATCTCACAATCCAACCAATCATATTAAGGAACGAAGAAACCATGCTTATAACAGTAGAATTCAGTTCCCTTTAAACCCAACTCTGAAGTTTAGAAAGTCCAAAGGACGCTGTGAGCCACAGAAAGATAGAGCTTTAAGAGCCAAACACATTTTGTAACGTGGTGAGTGTATGGAGAAGTGAAAATGGAGGGGAAAAGCCACAAATTATGGTTTCTCGTGTGAGGTAACACAGCGATCCACTGAGAAGGAAGCTTCTGTTCCTGTCAGCAGAGGTGTTGCGAGGTTTTTCCACCAGAGCATCTTTATAAACTGCATGTACTACCACAATGCTATGTGGCATTCATTTCTGCCCCTTCGTTCTTGGAAAGAATATAATTCATAATATAATATTTCCTCTGTTTAATGCCAGCTAAGACCTTGTTGAAATTGAAAAGCAGCCCAGTCACAGATACATTGTGTAATTGGCCTTACATACGTGCCATACATATGCTTCTCGAGTCCCTACAGAGCCATCAGGATGGTATTGTGCAGTGTAAAGTTTGCTTGTGTGGTCAGTATGTGCCGTGGATTCCCAGACGTCTTCACCTCCTGCGGTCGGCCGTCACCCAAAGGTGTTCGATGTTCTTGGCAGTCATGTTTGGGCTATGAGCCTTGTGGTCTGTGTCTTGGACCCTCACTGCTGTGCACACTGGCATGATGGAGCTCTTATGAAAATAGATCCCATTGCTGCCAGGATATAACAGGATAGTCCTGACCAACCTCTGCAAATAGATTCACACGGCCGAGGAGTCGATCTGGAACTCTCTGTCAATGTTATCAGCATCATATCAAGTACGCAAAGTTATTGGCATGACAGCATCTGAAATATGACTTGCTGCGGGTTCGATTGTCTCTGCAAAACAAAAAAGAGTTTGTGACAGCCACCCAAATTTCATTGTGAAATCAATAACAGCTCACATATAAACGACCACATATGAAAATCAATCAACTTTAAAGTCAACTTGAAGCGACACGAAACCCAGTTTGCTTTTGTGATGTGATGTATGAAACTGGATTTGAACTCTTTTTATTTCCTACTGTAAATGAAAACCTAAATTTTCCTTAGTAATATGCACTGCTAAGAACTTAATTTGGACAACTTTAAAGGTTTTAAAAGGACATACATTTTTTTTACTTATTGCATTTATTGCCATAACGTGTACAATTTCAAATATATATGTTACAATATGGAGGCGAGACGGCTTTCGGATTCAAATGCAGATTGTTTTATTACTAGACAGAGTGAGACAGGCAAGGTTGATCGTAAGCAAACAGGGTTATCCGAGGCAGAGATAGAAGAGAATGGAAATACAATGTAGCGTGGATCAATAACAACAGCAAACAGAGTCCGAAGGGTGAGGCAAGGCGATAATCCAAACGAGAGCAGGGTTCGGCAACGATAAATCCAAACAGAGTCACAAGGAACGAGAACACGGGTGGAAACACAAGACTGATCGACAGTGCAATGGAACATGGCAACACACAAACACATCCGGGTTTTATACATGTGAAATTAGGTCAATGGGTGGGGCCAACAATGAAACACCATGACAACTAACGAGCAGGGCATGAGTTTGTGTAAATGAGTCCATGAATGAAAACAAACATAAAACAGAGAGTTCGCTGGGTGCTGGAGTGCCCTCCCCTGTAACAATATATATATATATATAAATATATACATACAGTAGTCAACAAGTGGATCAAAACCTTCAAAGTTGTCCTAAAACCTAAACCATATTGTGTTCTTGTATTAGGATAACTTTTTATGAACGTTTTTGATTTATTTTAAATGGTGAATATGTTATATATATTGCATTATTAATACATACATGTACACGCATATATATATATATATATATATATATTCACATACATAATTAATACTATTTTCTACCATTTGATACACATGTTACAAGCTCCCTAAAGATAAATGTGAGGTCTGAGCAAATACGAATGCTGTATGCATAACTATGTACATGTGTGGGATTGTGGGAACTTCAATCATTGTAATGTGTCTTTGCTCCAGGGGTGTCAAGGATTTAGAGTTTGAAGCTTCTTCATCTTAACCGAATGAAGCCGTGCTGATGTGACAGTCAGACATGAGTCATTACGATTCCCCTAGAGATTCTTCTACATGTGTGCTGTATGTCATATTACCGCGCTGTCTTTAACGAGCTAATGAGTGATGATCACGCAAACTGTCAAGGTCACATTTAACTCCAAAATAATCAATTAATAATGTTTATTATGAAAATTACTGTCAATTAAATTAATCTGTTAATCAATTTATAATTAAAATAGTATATGTTTGCTTATTAGGTACATTTAATTTGCAAATAAAAATGCGAAAAAATATACATACATGCAAAACGTAAAATTTTCTGCAAAGTCGCAGCAAGAACAACAACATACACACTAATAACAGTGATAATCATTTACTGATTATGTGCTTCATTCAAAGTTAAACCCTTTGGATAATAAAGTAAAGTGTGACAGAATAATAAAGAATTTTAATAATTCTATATTTATGAATTTTTAAATAATTTAATTAGAAAGCTGCAAATTAGCAGCTGCTTTGTTTCCGGGGGAAAAGGCTGTGTTTGGGCTGTTCAGCTCCCTCTGCTGTCAGAGAATGAATGTGCGCTTTCATTCAGCACGTCTGTCATGTGCTTCTCATCAGTGCTTGTTTATATCAGAGTGCACATGTGACTTCGACTTCAAGTTGTGCATCTAACCGCTTAATGGAAAAAGTGCTCTTAAATTACATTTAAAATTCAGAATAATTTTACTAAATAATTAGTGCCTGCCATAACAAGAACGTGCATATCACATAACCGAATACCACTACATGTCTAGACACAATATTGTAATGATTTTGCAAAATTGTGCAAAAGAAAATATTACCTATAAAGCCACAGAAGATTTGCTGTGCTTTTTTAAAAACAGACCAATCTGTATATGAAATCAAAGAACCCCCAAGGCGATGATGTCAGCAGTTGCACTGTCCACTCAGTTCAAATGTGGACTAATGGCCTCACGTAAAGCTGCCAGAGCTGTGTGAGATCATTACCATGCTACCAAAGCTCTTTACTCCAAAGATACTTCAAGTTAGTCAATGTATTCAGCAGGGCGTGTACCATAAGCTGCAGAGATGGGAAGTAACGAAGTACAAATACTTCATTACTGTAAGTAGAATTTTCGGGTATCTATACTTTACTTCACTACTTATTTTTGTGCCAACTTTCTACTTTTACTTCGTACATTTTAGCATTAGTCTCTGTACTTTCGACTCCCTAAATTTTCAAATCAGTGTCTTATATATATATATATATATTATGCCATTTTACAATGCATTTGACCCATCCATGTCAATATGCCATGCTTTACAACAGACTGATTGGTTCACCCTTAGATACGTATGTAAACACACACAGAAAAGACAATCCAATTGGTGCATTTGTTTTTATACACTCTGACACGCACAAGACGTTGAACTGAACGTTAAACGTTAAACTGGCGAAATGACTGATACAACTGGTGAGGGTGATAGTGGAGATTTCCAGGGCGATGGAGAGTCGAGTGAAGACCAGCAACACATCCCACATCCCTGGCCTTACCTCAGAGAAATGTTCGAAATCGCTGGCAGCAAAAAAGACTCCTGGAGAATGTGTTGTAAATTGTGTCTACCAAAACGCCACGAACTTCTGGCATTCAAGAATTCGCCTTCCAATTTGAAAAAACATGTGGAGGTAAGAAATGATTCTTGTCATGGAGAGTTAGTTTGTGTTCAGTAATAATGACTCGCTAATTTACGTTTGCAGCGCTGTACTCGACTAGCAGCGATATGCCATGTTTTGGTTTTCTAGCATAACGTGGTTAGGTTCATTGGGTTAGCTAGCTATCGGTGCAGTTTGAAAATCAGCTCAAATCACTTCACTGCCCTAACCTAAGTTTGTTTAGCATACTTTTTTTGCGTGTATAGCCTGACATTATTCAAAGGAAAAAAGGGCTTATTTCTTGTAGTCTAATGTTCTGTGTGTGTGTGTGTGTCTGTGCCTGCTTTTCACCTCCAGAGAAAACACAGAAATCAGTTGGAAATGTACACAAAGCTCACTTCCAAAAGACCTGCAGCACCAGATGAAGGACCAGCCTCCAAACAACCAAAACTATGGGAGACCAAAAGAGTGTCACAGGCCAGTGTTGATAAAGTCATCATGAATTTTGTCATTCAAGGCCTGCACCCTCTGAGTGTTGTCGAGCAGCAGGGTTTCCAAGCTCTTGTTCTTCACCTTCAACCTGATGTTTCAGTGATGTCACGTGGCACTGTTAAAAACAGAGTAGAGAAGGCTGCACTGGTCATGAAAAATAATCTGAAAGCAGCTCTTTGCAAAATTGAGTTTATTGCAACGACGACTGATTGCTGGACCTCACACCGACGTAGTTTTATAGGAGTCACAGCACACTGGCTTGAGCCTCAAACTTTGCAGAGACAGTGTGCTGCCTTAGCCTGCAAACAGCTTAAAGGGCCCCATACATTTTCTGTCCTTGCCAGTGCCCTGAATGAAATTCACACCGAGTTTAACATCCGTGAAAAGATTACCCGAACCACAACTGACAATGGCTCTAATTTTGTGAAGGCATTCAGAGTTTATGGTCATGTTGATGAAAACAACAATCTAGCACCTGCAGCAGAGAGTGGTAAAGTAGACAACGATGAAGAAGATGATGATGAAGAGACAGAGAATGCTGACGTTGAGTTTGTTGAAGCTGGGGCCATTTTAGATGAGGACGACTGCTTGGAATATCAGCTTCCAAAACACCACCGCTGTGCCTGCCACCTTCTCAACTTGGTGTCAACTGTTGATGTAACTGAAGCAAATATCAGCAGCACAGTCTACAAGCGACTGTCTCGTTCATCTTTTGCAAAGTGCACAAGTCTGTGGAACAAAAGTGCAAGATCCACCATAGCTGCTGAGGTCATTGAAGATAAGTGCAAACTCCAACTCCTGAGGCCAAATGACACAAGGTGGAACTCACTCTTTCTTGCGGTTGAGAGGATCAATAGAATCTCCAGAGAACATGGAGAAGGAGCCATTGCTGCTCTCTGCAGTACACTGTAGATGCCTATGTATGTAGCTGCCTAAGTTTAATGATTGCAAAATGCGATAGTCTAATATTTATAAGGATGGATGGATGGATGGATCAGGATATGAAATGTTATTTGTATGTATCCACTAATTTCCACTAATTGTCTTTAAATGTTGATTAGGAGTGCATAATAGTGGGACTGTTTCACTGTTTTTCATTTCTTATTTCAGGTTCAGTCAATGTGCAGATGGAATGGTTGGTACCTACAATTACACTGCTCAAAGCAAAGCTCCAGCATCTCCATGTTTCCGTCAAGTTTTGTGGGCCTTTGATTGATGCACTGCTCTCAGGCCTTGAAAAGCGATTTGGACCGATGCTTACAGATCCAAAACTGATTCCAGCTGCCATTCTTGTCCCCAAATTCAAGACCTGCCGGACAAGTGATTAAATCATTCTAAAAAACTTGGTAAGTAACATACTGTTGTCTTTATCCTTGAAAAGGAAACTGCAGGCAGGACAAATTGAGTTTGTAAATCACATAATCTGACCAATGAGAATAAAGTATGTCGTCATCAAGCCTTTCGCAGGCGATTTTGAGCAACTGCAGCGTCTGACCTGTGCGACTGCTCTCGTTTTGCTCTCGCGGTACTTTGATGGCACATGTGATCGGCTGCAGCGCCGATCAAAGTCGGACAAATGATCTTACCAGAATGCATTGTTTTGTAAGACGGCAGCCGATTTCTTGCGGCGAAGTCGAACACACCTAATCTCTCAACTTTATGCAAATGAAGAGCGACTTTCGGGAGCGACAGCCAATAGAAAAGAAGACGCTAATGTGCTCATTCTTCTTTCAGCTTCAGCTCGAGGGTGAGAAAATGATGTAAGAATTAAAATTTTTGGGTGAACTATTCTTTTAACTCAGTGTGCACCTGTTCCTGTTCGATGTGGAGCATGTTGTCTTCATCCAAGGAGAAACCACTCAGGAAGGTGTCTTTCCTTAGCCACCATAATAGAATTCCTCAAGTGAAGTGTGGCAAAAAACGACGTTTGCCATAGTGTCCGGACGGTTTCCATGGACCGATGACTGCAAGGCTGCCTGCAGATAAACAGAAAGAGTGACTCACGGCTAGACAAACACATTGCTGTTCCTATACGGGTCTCTCCTCCACGGGCACACGACTCGCCCCTCCTTTCCCAGCTGATCGTACCCACACCAAACCAAACCACGGCCCTGCTTCATGCACATGCTAAAAAAGGAAGTCCTAAGCTCTTTCTCATCTGCCCAGACAGACATTAGACATTAGTTGAGCGGAATAAATCGCCCGCCGCAGCCTCGGTTCCTCATTCGGGATAGCGGCAGTTGTCTTTGGCCTGCCCTTGGATGTCTAGGAACCGACTATGGAAACGCAGCCTGGAAATGTGAAAAGTCATCTTATGCTGTAAAAATAAACGAGAGTGATTATCAACAGGAAATCTCCACAAATGTAGATGATGCAACAGGCCGAGATGACGTTTCTGAGCCTAGCGTGCATAAAAATAACCTGAGGAAGGAAGAATCATGGACCAGAACTCTATTTTTTCCTCTGTTTTAAACATTATGGTTTGAAGATAAAATAAAAATAAACTGAAACTAAAAAATTCACATATTCTCATAATTATTCCTCCACTCATAAACTAGTCTTTGAATAACTAGTTTTTTCTCTTTGAATAAAAGTTAAAAATTAGCATTTTATCACTTTTTTAGTTAATCCAAGCTCTGATATATTTTAGACACTGTGTGTAAAAAGACTATTTTTAGACTACTTATGCTAAATTGTATTCAAATCTTAATAAAAGTGTTTTCTTTTTTTTTTTTTATGTAATTAATGTAAAAATATGTAAAAATGTAATGTAAAAATAATTGAACATATGACTAAAGAGTTTCAAGTGAACTTCAACTCCTAATTAAATACATAACTGAACTAATTCCGAGCTTCGAAGGAGAAACCTCTGAGCATTTTCCCCACTGGTCTGAATAACGCTTCATGCGATATCAATCACTTCATGAGCTGCCACCGCACCACAATAACATTTCATATTTTTAAATGTGTTAAACGCATCAAACAATGTAAATCTAGCATTGTGGCTTTTTTTTCTTCATGAATCCACAAAAGTGTCTAGAATTCAGTCTTCTTGGAGCCCAGTCTGAGCCTTCGTTTATATGTTAATGACTCAGACCTGTCCACTCCACACTCTCTCTAACCATCATCCTGCTAAAGGCCCTTCACATACCTGCGATCTGCCCCGGCTTGACAGCCCTACATGAGGCGTGCGAAAAGCGTGTTTTCCTCGCAGTTTCTGGCTGTTTATGTGGCGTGTCGCTCCTTTCTGCACCTCTGAGCGGGGCTGGAATTTACAGAGATGACTATCAGTCTCGTTTCTACTGGGACACGGAGTATGTGTGTGTGTGTGTGGGAAAGCAGAAACGAAGAACGCAAGAGACCTTTAGACTGCAAATGAATTTTCTTGCCTGAGCAAAACCGGTTGCCATGTTGTGAGTGGTTGCCAGGACGTTGCTATGTGTTTTCTTACTGCTCCAAGTAAAAAAAGTCCCACCCCTTCTTAAATGAGCATTTAATGTGGAGATTTATTAGTGGTGCTAATGAGACCAGAGACACTAGATGTCAGTGTTGGGTTTGACTCTCACCTTACCTCTACACCTTCTCCTGTTTAGAAGAACTTTTACAATGTGGTGCTCGATGAATCAAACATGGAGTAAATATCAACAATACAATACGTATCCTGAGGCTAGATTCAGTATATATCATGATACGGGACTGTGCTGAATTCCACCTCTGCTCACCTAAAACGGCTGGTTATTAAACACTGCATACTATAGGGCCATTTCTAACTATTGGAAGAGTAGACAGTTGACCTCTGCATTACGAAGAGCCTCCATAACAGTATAGCAAGGAAACAGAATATGTTTAATGTTAACATTGGATAGTGTGATTCCTTGCATACTCATTCTAATATATTTATAATGGAATGTACTAATGTATACAATAAATGTACTAATATATATACTAATATATCAATAAAATCCTCTTTAACCTGGTTAAAAAAAGATACTGTTCCCTGATTCAATGTATGGTGTAAGCTACATTTGTAGCATTAGCGACGAACAATGATAGAGCAATACTAAACGACTTTAACGAGAAGTAAAAAAAATAAGAGGGAATGAAGCTTATTTCATACATTGAGTGAGAGGTCAGAGGTCATCCAAGAGGCTGGAAGTTGACTTTTTTGCAAACTTTGCCAGAAGTCAGTGATTTGAGTTATAATTTTAAAAATAGCTGCTCTCATAACATTGGTAGGCAAACACATTGACTCGAAAGGGATATTGATATTTGTAGGATGTAGGATCTTTTTATTTTTGAAGCCAAATGCTAAATGCTGGAGATCCGGTACGGTGCAGGAGAACTTTAAGCCCTGCCTAGATAATAAATAAGCATCTAACAATCCAGAAACTGTACAGCAACACATTAAACATACAACCTGACCATTACCAGCCTGGATCTTCAATTATCTTCATCCATCCATCCATTCATCCTAGTGTGAAATCTCTGATGGATAGATGCATCTTCTGTGTTTACAGTGTCTCAATGGAGATCAGTCCAGGGAGAACATTTTAGTTTTTAATGATGGACATAGATGTGTGTGTGTGTCTGAGAGATTGATCACATTGTGGGAGGTTCCTACAGAATGCCTGGAATCTAATCTCAAACAGGACTGGAGAATATTATTAGCTTGACCTTCTGTCTCTCTCTCTGTCTCACACACACACACACACACATGATTGGGGTGGAATCTAGATGTTATGGTAATATTGTGGTTTTGTAAACTGATGTTTTCAAGATGCAAATTATATTAGCAGCATGTTGCAACAAGCTTCATCGCTGTTAAATGCAATGGATTCTTGCCTTTCACATGAACAAATGTGATTAAATCAAAGTGAGAATAACAATAAAAAAAATCTAAATAGTATTTTTAAATGATAATGTTAATAATAACAACAACATATTAGGTTATGAATAAACTTTAAATATAAATAGAGAATAACAATAAATTGAAAAATGTTCTTGCCTGTCACATGACCAAACTTTAATAATTCAGAAATGATTTGTGCAGTACAATAAATGAAAATATATAGTATGTATAAGATATAAATAAAGGCTAATAATACATTAAAATACCATTCTTAAATAAAGTAATATGACTGAGAAAAAAACAGCAATGGTTTAGATTTTGATCTATCCATCACACAAATTAGAAATTAGAAAACAAGTCTCAAAATCTTAACAGAAAAAGAAAGTCAGACATGCCGATGAATCGTTTTCTCTATGGTATCATGACATCCAAATCTTAGCATTTTCCTCTTCATCTCTTCCGATTTCCACCTTGTGTCTCTAACTTCACCAAACCCTCATCCTCTAAAAATCCTCCCCTATCATCTCTCCATTCCTCCCTTCCAAATCCCTATCCACCAAATTAACACATCAGTCAAAGCTGACGTGATTATCAGGACGGGTTATCACCTCCTGTCTGCCTGCATTTGTCTGTTAGGAGCTCCAGAGGGCAAGAGCGCATTTAAAGAAAGCTAAAGAGCCATTCCTTTTAGACAGACACATCTGCCCTGAAAGAAAACTTCAGGAATGTATTTTCCTGCTACCGAATGTGATTCTAAATTAAATACATTTAATCTGACCTACATATAAGCTCTCGTACTTGTGATTTCAGAACCACTAGCACGACTAAAAAGACTCATAAAACATTCTGCCCTTGCCATTGGTCAGACAAACAGATAGCCCCGCCCAAAAAACTCCTCTGTCAGGCTAGTCAAACAAACCTATCAATGTTTTAAAAAGAGCCAAAGAGGGATATTTTACTGATAATCCATGGGGAAAAAAATTCTCATTAAAAGGGTACACTTAAAGGGTTAGTTCACCCAAAAATGAAAATTCTGTCATTAATTACTCACCCGAATGTTGTTTTAAACTAATAAGACCTTCGTTCATCTTCAGAACTAAGGGTGAACCAAACCTTTAATGATATTTTAGAGTCATATTATGCTATTTTAAAGATCCTTATTTGGTGTAACAGAATAAGTTGACATGCTATAATGTTCAAAAAACACATTCTTTTTCAAATACTGTATATTATTGTAGCTTCTCTATGCCCCGCCTCTCTCAAATGTGTCATTTTCTAAAAGGCATAGACACGCATAGCTACTGTAGCTCTGATTGGCCAGCTCACAGGGTGCATTGTGATTGGACGAAACCCACAAGTACGCCTCGGAAATGTAACGCCCCTTACCATCAAAATAAATATAGAGACAGTTAATAATGTAATTTACTTACTGTGATTTAATACTTACAGTCGCTGATTCAGAAGCAGATTGTCCGAGCAAAAAGCCTTTAGTCGACTTTGACTTTCAGACTTTGAGGATTGTAACTCTGTATGAAATATAAAAAATCACATCATATGACTTTAATGTGTTTAAAATGATAGAATCTCGGGTTAAGGTTGCAACAAAAATTCTGAAATATTAATTCAATTTCAAATAAATCTTTTCTATGTGAATATTATGTAAATTGTAATTTATTTCTGTAATGCAAAGTTGAATTTTCAGCATCATTACTCCAGTGTTCAGTGTCACACGATCCATCAGAAATGTTCGTATACTGTCACTTTTAATCAATTGAATGCATGAATAAAAGCATTAATGTCTTTAAAAATCTTACTGGCACCGAAGTTTTAAACAGCAGTGCGCATTTGCATACATTCAGGTTATGCTTGTGAATCTAATTTAACCATGGCTACGTGAGGACATGCTTGTCTTCTCATAGTAATAAAATCATGCTCCCATTTTGAAATCGGGATTTGCAAATGCAGTTCCAGGACACCTGGTGTCTCAAACTTGTTTAAGTGAGAGTTTTCAGCGGGGTGTCTCTATGACGTCCCCCTTACTCTATAAAGATGTTTCTGGGTGCAGCGACTCGTCACGCAGGAAACAGTGATTACGCTCTGGTTTGTGGAATAGCAATTATGTGAGCAGTGGCCTGTAATCTGTGGGATTTTCATGATACAATGTGTGTGTGTTTGTGGGGGCACACAAGACATGGAAACACTCTCACTTTTCCTTCTGCTTGGGCAAAGCAGTGGTCCGTGACACATTAGAGAGCTTCCAAAACAGGCAAACGGTGGCAATGACAAATCATATTTGCATACAGACCCCAGTCAGGACACAGATGCACTGCAGATCGACCACAAAACATGAAATGAAAAGCATAAAAAAAACCTTAAATGAAAATTATTAATGTTACCTTTGCTGATAAATAAATGTGCTTAGGTAAAAATACTAAAATTACAATAAAATTAATCAAATTTGCAAATAAATAATACTGAAATTACAATGTCACAAAGCCTTAATTTACAGTTGTTTTTGTACGAAAAACAAAATTGAATGGGCATTGCTAAATTGAAAAACTGAAATAACTAAAGCTGAGCGAGCATTAAAAAGATGAAAGCTTTAATAGCTAATAAAAATGACAGTAACTTGGGGGGGCGGAGAAATTAAGTTAATTAAAAACTTAAAGAAATGCTATATATAAATCTTACAAAAACCTTGGCTTTTTTAAAGAAACAGCAATAAAAATAAAGATAAATAGAATCTGATAAAAATGACAAGTACATAACATTACTTAAAAATCTAAAAAATAAATAAATAAATACAAATGCAATAAAAAGCTAATTTAAAATATAATATAATTATAGTTCATTAAAAATGCAACATTTTTATGTCAATTATACTAAAAATAAGACTACTCACAAAAAAAACATTAAATTTGAAGAACGGAAGTTTATAACTAAAATGGAAATAAAAAAGCTGTATCAAAATATTAAAAGAAAACAATAAATGAAAAAGAAATACTAAAACGTAAACTCAAATCTAAATCAAAGCTGAAAATGTAAGCATACAAGAAAAAAATAAGTACTATAATATCACGTAATTATTTCATCTACAGATCTATAAATGCTTAAAAAATGTCAGAATATGTAAATATAAGATACCTTATTAAAATACTTCCCTCATCGTACATTTTTTAAAACACCACTACTGCATTAACAATGTAGCTTGGCAAGTTCACTGCATATAATTACACTGAACGATGGTTCGAAGGCACATTCCCACAGTCCAATCTGATAGATGTTGTTTGCAGGAGACAGCTTTGACTAGAGTAAAGTTCATCTTGACTCTATGACCCTACCCAGGCACCGTATTCATCTGAAGTCCCGTCAAACAGGAGCCGGTTGCCGAGGTGAGCCGGACTCTTGGGTGACTCACAATCTGGCAGGGCTTCAAACTCGGCATAACAAACTACCATTGTGACTTCCTGTCTTTAATCTGGGAGATCAATGCACGTATGGTACTTAATCAAAACTGCCACAGCGGCCGTCGTTTTGATCTCGGCCTCTTTTCAATGGGCTGTTTGATACGGGCTAATATCTAACCTGAGCGAGGTGACTTGTGTAATTAAGGTGCGCACCTGTGCATGCCAGCGCCACCCGTCCCGCAGGACATGCTTTCAAAGCCCTCGTCCTGGATACCTGGAAGAGAAAAGACAAATGATTACAGCAAACAATAGTGGCATTATTCAGCTCAAGTCGTCATTGAGAATGTTCATTAATTATCAGTATTCATCAATGCCATGTGGTTTCTGCAGCATTTCTAGGTGTCTGCTTATTGGCTAGCGTCAAAAATGCTCAGACCTAAATCAATACTGGTTCTTCAAGTTTGATGTTTAATATTCTTTAGAAGCTAGATTTTATGTCCAATGAGCTTTGAGTGTGGGCAGGGCCAAAACACAAAGTTAACCCTTTGCATTCCCGCATTAAAGGGATAGTTGTAATGTTTCGCTTGTCATTTAATATGAGTTAAGTAACAAAATAGATTTGCACCAGCTGAAAAATTGGTCGCACTTTGCAGACTGGAGCCCTGTAGCTTAACAGGAACAGCAGAAAAAAACTTTAAGGACATATTTTTGTTATCTAGGGACTTATCTGGTCTGTAATAATATTACTAAAACATTATACACTGTAAATGGAACACTTATTGCGAAACATTTTAGTCAGATGTTAATCAAAATTCTTAAACAACACACATTTTTAATACATGGGACAACATTGAGAAGTCAGCAGGGTTCCGAGCGTAGAAAGCATGTCACGCAGGACACCTCTCTCTGGCGAAGCGGCTGTTTGCTGTGCTCAGGAGATGCTGGGCCCTTGTGTTTGGTTTGCGAAGAGGAAACTCACTGTGACTCCGGCAGCTGGAGACGAGGCTGTTGCTGTGATACGGCTGGATTGAACGGGCCAGTGACTGGGGGAAATAAATACAAACCGGATCGAACCGGACCCCATGCTTGAGAGACGCATGCAGTGCAACTAAATCTGAGACAGACTTAAAAGTGTTTTTGACAGGTGGTAAATTTATTATCCAGCTAAACTTTTCAAGGTTTTGACTCATAACACATTTATTGCACACATTTGGTTGAATTCAATTAAATGAGTGCCTTTTCTGAAATTTTCTGTCAGGATTTCTACCAACGTATCAGATAAAGATAAAGTTTTCCTTTCCAGTTTCAGGTAATTAAATAAAAAACACTTGATATAGCGCACTTGATAACGCACTATATAGTAGATAGGGAGCTGTTTCGGACACTGCTTATAATTTATGGCTTAGTCGTGATAGCATATTAACTAATGTTAACAAGCGCAACTCGTGATTTTAATAACGCATTAGACAATGCTGAAATTAGCATTGAGTAAGATTAATAAATGCTGTAGAATTGTTCATTCTTAGTTCATGTTTACTAATCTTACTGAACCTTACTGTAAAGGTTACCAATTTTTTTTTTAGCATTTTACGTTTAGTGCATGTGATCAAAAATACTCAAAACACTTTACAAGTTTTTGCAACGTTTGAGGAACAAAATACCATTTATTAAATATTTTACCATGGTTTCTTCTTTTTTTTTTCAAAAATGTTTATAAAATGTTTTTTTTTTTTTTTTCTTTTCAAAGTAAAAGTACCTTTTGACTCACTAAAAATCATTCATGTACTACGGAAAATAAATAAGACTAAAAATGAGGATTTATGGGGATTCATAATTACACTGTAAAAAAAAAAATCTGTAAAATTTACAGTTAAAAACCGGCAGCTGTGGTTGCCAGAATAAAACTGTGAAACATACAGTAACAATGTTTTACGGTTTTATGTTAAATTTACAGTTAAATACTGTAATTTCCAATAATAAACCATAATAACTGATATAATGTTAATATACCAACCTATTAAAGTAGTGAAATTTATTTTGTAGCTTTGAAATACAAATATATAATTGCCAAATGCAGGTGGTGATGAGCACGTCACATGATGAACCAAAGCCCATCACAAGCAGCTTTTAAATAGTAAAATATATAGAAGGTGATATATATAAGAATTATTAAACTCAAATATACAATAAACATTCATTTAACAACATTACATGTAACATACAACCCTAATAAACAGAACTGATACAAAATAACAAAGCAAAAACATCAAATTCAAACAAAATCTAAAATACAAGGGAATTCTGGGAATGTCAGTTTACAGTGTTTCCCTGTAAATTTAACAGGAATTTACTATTAACCATTTAACGTTTTTTAAGCGTAGAATTATTAGTTTTTTACTGTTAAAATCACAGTAATTTTTTACAGTGTAACCTTTAAAAAAAACCATTCATATAAGTTTGAACAGAGTGACTCTTTTGTGGCATTGATAAACATTGAAAGTATACAGACAAGCATGGTTTTTTATTTTTTACTTAATAGTATTATTTATGTAAGGAATAATTGACGACGATGTGCATTATTTTTCTAATAATTAAACAGTCCAGAGTCAATTATTCCGCTTATACTACGGTTGCCACACATCAAGACATCAATCAGATGATATATTTCAAGGGATTCGTCCGGTTTTTCTACTTATATCGCTACTGTGAGTAGGATTATTTCTTCTGTATCTCATCCAACGACTCTTTTGCTCGTTTCAAAACGTCATTTTAAAGCTGGCAATGGAGGCTTGAGCCGTTGATAGC
>JAUCMT010000059.1:1574509-1588204 GCA_032357475.1 Enteromius thamalakanensis
GCTGAACGAATGAACCAGGAGCTCATCCGCTTCCTACGCTCCTATTGCCACTCTCATCAACAGGATTGGAGTAAATTTCTCATATGGGCAGAGTACGCGCAAAACTCACTGCGCAAGGAAGCTACCCAGATGACACCATTCAAATGTATCTTGGGTTTCCAACCACCTCTGTTCCCCTGGTCGGGGGAACCCACAGATCTACCTTCCGTGGACGATTGGCTCAGGAGAAGTGAACGGACGTGGAACAACGCCCATGTTCACCTCAGGAGTGCCGTACGTCGCCTGACCCGCCAGGCCAACCGTCGGCGCAGACCAGCACCTTCCTACGAACCCGGCCAGTGGGTGTGGCTGTCAACCCGGGACCTGCGCCTCCGCCTTCCAAGTCGAAAGCTCAGTCCAAGGTACGTGGGTCCCTTCAAGATTATTCGTCAAATCTCACCTGTGTCTTACCGTTTGGAACTGCCTGCTAATTACCGCATTTCTCCCACTTTCCATACCTCCCTTCTCAAGCCCGCTGCCGCCCCCGAAGCTCCGGAGGTCCTAGAGGAGGCTGCGGTACCCGACATCCCTCCCCTGGCGGCAGAATCAGATGACATCTACCAGGTGCACGAAATCCTGGACTCCCGACGCCGGGGAAGGATCCTGCAGTATCTAGTGGACTGGGAGGGTTACGGACCCGAGGAGAGGTCCTGGGTGAACGCGGACAACATCCTGGATCCACGGTTAACAGAGGACTTTCACCGCAACCACCCTACCAAACCAGCTCCCAGACCCCGTGGCAGGCCCCGGCGTCGGATCAATCCTCGCTTCAGGAGCCGCTCGCAGGGGGGGGGCTCTGTCACAAGCCGCACCTCTGTGGCTCCCTCCGGAGGTCAGCAGCGGGAGCTCTCACCAGAGTTTTAGTTCCACCCGGACCCTTTTATCCCACGTACCATGAACTCTTACAGACTTCTTTCCCGCCGTTCGGCGGCCAATAAAAGCGGACTTTTGACGCATGCTCAGTGCGAAGTTTTGTTCTGCCTTGCAAGCAATCCTGAGCGTTATTTCCTGGTTTGATTCTCTGTGTATTTCTTGGACTGTTTATTGGATTACCGATCGATCGCCGCCTGCCCCGACCTTCTGCCCGTTCCTATCACTGTGAGTTTGGATTGTCTACATTGTTATTGTCTGCCTGGTTTCCGACTTCCGCCTGTACGACTGTGTGTTGAATAAAGGCCTGCAAATGGATCCTACTGATTCAGAGAGTGAGTTACAGAACCGAATATACTATTAAGGTTGTAATATTTTTGGAATATGAATTCGCTACAGGGGACGCCACGTGAGTGACGTTTTATTACGAATATGCACACGTTATTTCACATTTTCCGAAGTGTAATGGCTATCACCCATTTAAACACATATAAAGGCTTAAAGGGGTCTGGACACTTTATTTATTTATTTTTTACTCCTACTGGATTTGTCCTAGGATGCTTCAAAGGTGAGTAAAAGACAGGATCATTTTCATTTTTGGGTGAACTATCCCTTTTTAAAAATCAAAAAAAGTGAAAAGGAGATACTGGACTGAAAATATACACTTTCCCCTAAACATTCACACATATATAATAAGAAATTGTTAACCATCTTCAAATCACGAGAATGGTCTGCAAGTGCATAAATACATTTGTAGGCTGAAAAGCACACATGCACGTTTGATAACGGTGATATTCATCAGTCTTCTCTCTATACGAGGCTTCAGATGCAAACAGATACATTAATCAGCAAACAAACAGAGCATCCAGCAGCTAGAGCTGACAGAGATAATGATTCTCACTAAGGACAGATCAGTCCGCATTAAGAGCTCCTAGCCTAACCTTTAGCCAGGTAGTACAGCAGATGATGAACCCGGACCATCGCAGGCTGAATCTCAATTCATATACAACCACAACACACTTACAATACACACTTTTCTACGAGAACGCACCAGTACGGAGATATGTCACTAAAATGATTAGCTATTACTTCTTTCATTTAAAAAACACAAAACTGTGTAATGCAAGATAAGGGCAACATTAGATCAAAAGGCGGGGAAGGAACACTTATGCTAATGTCACATACTATATATATGATGGAAAGGATGCACAGTTATATGATATGCATGAAAAAAAGATGGTATGAGCCCTCTCAGACCCCTGGGTTAATACAGTGAGAAAGAGCAATCGACTTGTTATCTGAGAGCAGCGCATACGTAATGACAGCTAAATAAGATTCATCTTTCATTATAATCGCACGGCCGTGATTTATTCATCATGTTAGATTTAATTTGGTATGGTTTTATACTTGGAAGCGTTGCGTTCATTATGCGCACACCTGTACACGTCTCTGAAGCAGATTTCTGAGAGCTTCATTAGGCAAGACGAGGGGGAAAAAGCACAAACAAAAACAAGACACATTTGCATTGAATTAGCATGGACTGAACATGATGCTAATTATACCTGCATATGGATATTTGATAAATGACAGACAGAAATATGTGGATGGATAGTTGGATGGTGCCTTTTTTGCATTAAATTATTTTTTTACTGTTTTTATTATTTAAAAATATCAATTTTTTTTTTTTTAAATGTGAAATTTAAGAGGCAATAAAGGTTAATAAATATAATATTTAAAAAGTAAATAAAACAACACATGCATGTATATATATATATATATATATATTAGGGGTGTAACAATACGCGCAATCGTATTGAACTATTCGGTATAAGGCTTTCGGTTCGGCACGCCTACGAACCGAACGATTCAGAGAGAGAGAGAGAGAGAAAAAAAAAAAAGACAATAAACTGTGTAAAATATACTGTTTTCAGTGCTCAACAAGGCAAACGACGGGACGGGGAACCCGCTGTCTGCTCCCCAAACAGACAAGAATCAGAAACACACACATTACAGACGATCCCCGCGGCATCCAGGTAACGTTAGGCATTTCCCTTAGCCATTTCAACCCAGAATCCAACTGTTTAACCAGAGCTGCGTCTTTCTGCTCTAACATACTAAAATAATGTCTGTATTGGCGTTAACGATACTTTAGCATTCATTTTAACATAAGGGTACGTTCTCGAAGCGTCTAAAAATGAGTGAAAAACGCGAGGCGCGTCGCTTCCTCCACCAATTTCAAAGCTCTTCGGCTGATGTCAGTGGATGTCGCGCACGGCCTATGAACACGGGACACTTAGCTTTCACCATTTGAAATGACTCAAATCTACTTTTTATTAAGTTTTAATTAATCAATAAATACCATCCAAGGCTGACTTTTTCAAAACACTTCTTTATTTGCTGCTAAGAAGAAACCCCAGAAGATATGAAGTATAGCTCCATTGTTGTTCAAAGTAAAAGGAAAGGGGGGGAAACACGGTCATATTATGTTAGTTTTAATAAATAAAATGTGAAAAAAAATCAAAGAAATTCTTTTTTTATTGTATTTTTGCCGTATCGAAAACATACCGAACCGTGACACTACTGTATCATATCGAACCGAACCGTGGTTTTTGTGAACCGTTACACCCCTAATATATATACATATATATTTATAGTAAAATTCAATTTAAATGGGTTCTTCCATTTTACATGTTTTTGTTAAACTAACTTAGCTTAGTAATTAATTGCTTATAACTACTTACAAATGATAACAATATAATTTATCATATCCAATTCCATATTTTCCAACGTAATCAGCAAAAAAAAAAAAATATTAAAAAGACATAAAAATACAGTATATAATTAATCATGTAAACCACTGTTCACAAGTTTGCAGTTGGTAAGAAGGAAGGTTCCTCAGTACACACAAGAGCAGATCAAAAATCTAAAAAATATTGAATGAAGATAATAAATAAATATGTAAAATTAAATTAAATAAGCAATATTGTGAAATAATACAAAATACCATTATGGAAGATTTCACGACAGAACAACAATAATATAGTATACATGTTTTTCAATTCTGTGGGAAAAAAAGAAATTGCGATATTCATATACATATATATATATATTAATAATTATTATTATATAATATTAATAATAATAATAATTTAATGCATAATGCGTGAATAAAAATATAAGTAAATGCGATGAATTTGTATTCAAATTTATCTTATTTGGTTTTATAAAAGAAAAGAAAACATTTCCCGTTTCTTTTGTCCCTGACATAAAAGTCTCAACTTCCAGTCCATGTCAAGTAGGGAATAATTACACAGCTCATGCAGTAATTTATGCACAATAAACTATTTTAATCTACAGCATCTCTAATCTCATCTCTCATCACTTACAAAAGCCCCAAATGAAGTCGTCTGCATTAATAGTCATGATTTGCAAGCTCTAGACAATTCTTTGTTTGGTAAAAGTATTGTTTTCACATTCAATTCAGCGCAATCTGAAAAGTGGTTTGAAGAATTTTTTGATGCATGTTTGGTCTGACACAAATAATATGAGATTGCGACCTTGGGCTTGCCGCTGATGTTTGTACTGGCAGGACCGGAGGATGTTTTTCCTCTTTCCACTCCCCGCCAGACTCACACGACACATTTCAGATCTGTTTGTTGTTCTGAGGCCTCGTGCCATGTACGTTTTACGATGTTTAGGATTTTTTTTTCTTCCTCCTGACGTTTGTGGTCCTGCTTTGCATGATAAAATATTTTTCTTTCACTCTGTCTGTCTGAAACATATAATTAGCAATTAAGTCGATGCTGTTTTCTTGGCAGGCCATGCAAGTCACAATACCAATCCCCCCCCCGAAACCATCCTGGTGCGCTTTTGATGACCTGAAGTTTTGTTCTCGGAAGAAAAGCAAATATAGGATATTGATCTACTATGCAGAGCGACAGCACTCTTATTGCCTTTTTCAAATAAATTACAAACGCAAATGCAACGACCTCGGGGAGCGCCTGTAAATCAGTTTGGCGAAAGATTCATTTCTTGCTCTGTAAATCTGCTTTAAAGCGCTCTATCCATTCATGTTGAACCGAGTCACCCCAAACTCTACGACGGCGACCCCTGACCCCAGCGTGGCGTGCCATGAGAAAAGCGTCCTGCGGTTTGAACAGGCTTTCTACAGTCTGTCATGCGTACATGCTCGGGAATCCTTTGTCGTGGTTCGGCCTGCATGGCGGCCCACAGCTGTTTTGTTTTTATTTTGGACGATGTGGAGTTCAGGAACTTCACCTTTTGCCAACATTTAATTAGAAAAACAAGCCTGCTTTGAAAACGCTCGACTGCCATTAGGATAAACGCCATATTTACTCATCAGCGTGCCTAAACGTGTGTTTTTATGCTCTTAGCTTTCACCAGATTGGAAAAAAGAAAATGTTATTATTTACTCACCTTGATGAAATTTCAAAGTTGCTAAGACTTCACTACGCTCATAAATTCACCTTATGTGATCTGTGTGGGGGGGGAAAAAACAGCATGAAATAAGATCCCAGCTCACAAAAATAGCGTCTAAGAACTTTTTGATATTATGAAAATGCTAATTCTGAATGTGAAATGTTTTAACGTTTTCTGCTTTATCTTTACATTTTCAAATTTATGCAAATGCTTCTTTTAAAAGTAGTGACATTTAATTTCGAAAAAACAAGATGCTTCAGATAATAATACGTGAACTAAATGTACCTTATTAGACACTTAGATGTCAATTACAAATAAATCAAGTGAAAATATGGAAAAGAACATAGCTTTATTAGCCTAATTTACTGACAAAAATGTAACGTTACTGTATGCTCAACTAAAATGTCCTTCCATATTATTTAATTCTAGTAAAACTTGTATGTTATTCGTTAATTCCCGTCAATCACCTTGCAATTTGGTACCGTATACTTAACAATGTAATCATGTGATATAAACAACACTACAGCTAAAACCAAGTTACGTTAAAACTTGGCCTAATTAAAACAGGACAAACGAGTACAAAAATAATGACGTAAAGCAACTGCATGTACATTCTTTAACCTTATATTTCAGTTTGAGAGTAATTCTGATGGTGCACTGAAGGTGAAAGTCTTCCCAAACCTCTCTTCATGAGTTTGACGAACTGGAATGAAATAACGCCAAAATGGCGTTACAGCGTAAATGCTTTACAGCAGCAACAAATGCGCCATAATAACTGTAATTACGACATTGAGTTGCGCTCATTTAACTGTAGAGGGCTCCAAAGTAAAAAAAATTACACAAACTACATTCAGATGTTTTAAAATAAAATGCACTAAAAGGGACCGAAGTTTAAATTACAAAAATTGCTTTTTATTTTATTAAAGTTATCTGCACATAGTTTTTCTTTTTATATACTTTTAAGATTTGAAGTACACAGGCAGTCTAGTTAAGCACATTTCTTTTCCCAAGAGATTCCCCCAACAGCAGTAGACAATGCATTTATTTATTTGTATTTGTTTATGAACTCATTAAATTGTTTTTTCATCCCGCCATGTGGCTCATTTGCAGATTTACATTGTGTTTATATAGAGTGTGATATCCTCTTGTTTTTCTCTCTGAGGTTTGTGCTGCCGGTCTGGTTCTGTGTCTCTGTAGTTTGAGAAGTTCATTTTGTTCTGCTTGTGTATGTAGGGTGAAGCTCCGGGTCAGGAGTGGGTAATATTTAACCAGTGGAAGAATTCATTCGAGTGGTGAACGTTTTGTACTCACACTTGAACAAAAGCACACAAGCGCACATGCACTGCACACACACACATTTTTCTTCAAGGGCTATTTTTCAAGAAAAGAGCTTCTCATATACACCTCTGCACATATTAATCAGGAGTCACCTGTTACTTTGAGTAACAAAAGCATCTGCTAAATGACTAAACCTAAATGTACATTTCTAAAATATTTCTTAAAGTATTTGCTTTATTATGTTTAATGTTATCATTAAACATGAATATTAAACATAATGAAACAACTGACATAAAATGTATAATATTTTTATTAATATTGTTTTACATCCAATTGTTAAAAGTACCAAAAAAAGAAAAGAAAATAATAATTGTATTTAACATTTAAATTTAATAATCATAACAATAACAGCAATAATGAAGTATTATTATTATTATTAATAAAGAAAAAATGCAAGTAATTTAAAAATATTTTAGAAATATGTGTAAACAGCCAAATATGTTGAAATATAATAGTAATAATAATTATTAGTAGTAGTAGAATTTGTATTATTAGTAGTAATAATGATAGTAATATTTAAAATAATAATAATAATAATAAAATTAAAAATAATACTAAAAACTGTAATTTCAAAATCTTAAATACTTTATTTCTGTTTCAATGAAAAACAAAAACAAAAAAAAATCTAGATCATCATTATGATCTCAGACTGTTAAAGAACTGAAAATTTTGGTTGTTTTAATACAACAACAGCAATAGCTATAAATTATAGCCTTATCTAATAAAAAAATAAAATCTGAGAATATTTTTCTAATTTAATAAAAACAACAACCGTTGTTTCAAAATCTTATTTTTCACTAATATTTAGATGAAAAAAATCCAGATAATTTATACGGTCCTCTCTGTGTAAGTGCAGATGTTACTGCATCAGAAATAGTGGCGTATCTCTTTAAATTCTGAGCGCAGAGTTAATTTCCAAATGCAGAGAGAGGCGGTGAGGAATGCGAGGGAGTTGAACATTGATAGAAGATGAATTGATATTCATAAAGCATAATGTCTGAGGTAATACTCAAAGGTGTGAACACAGTTATGGAAAGAGCTGTGCGTCATACGGAATGCTTTGAGCCGCCAGCACAGATTATTAAACTCCTCTTAATGTATAGATCTCCTGGAGGTCAAAGGTCAGTTTGCCCACTTCCAGTTGGAAGTGTAGTAAGAAATGGGCTGAATATGGAACAGCATTACAGTGTACTACTCTTAGTTAAAGTATGATCTTAGTTAAAGTATGATCAATGTGTTCAAGTATGCTAATCTTTTGTAAACACTGAAGACATCTCCTACTACTTTACAAATTGTATCTACAGTAAAGTTAACAGCAAGCTATACTTCAGCATTAAGAAAACTTTCATAGATCCCAAGATGGCGGTGCGGTCAGACGCAGCAGCTACTCTGGGTCCGAAAACAGTGCTTTATGTCTTTAAATGTCGTCTGTTCATCTCAAAATAGTGTCAGTTTACCGGTAATTCACAAGGAAGTCACTCCCAAATACATCTATGAACACCAAAGCCTTTTGAAAATCTGCAATACATACAAACACCAACTCACACAGGTGACAACGGAGAAGCTCCAAGGCCTTTGCTTAGTGGTAATGCCAAACCCAGAGACCACGGCTTCGTCTACTGAAAATACCCACACAAAGCTGTTTACATCCTGCCGTGTACAAACGCAAAGGACGCACTTCACGAGCTGTACAGCTCCATCAGTGAACAACAAACAAATAACCTTGGCGGCTTTTTCATCATTGTCACTTTAATCACACAAACTTAAACTTAAAGTCAGTTCACCTCAATACCTTTAATAGTATAACTTCATCATTTTGATGAAATGATTCAAAATAATTTTAATAAAATATACACTTACACATTACTTACTTTTTTTTCAAATCATCTTGAATAATTTTATAGCATTTATTCATATTTATTTATATGTTTTTGAGCAATTTTATTATTTCATCTTAAACACATTTAGCTTTTCCTCTAACATATGTTTTTTTGATTCCAGCCTTAATTGAGTTAACCAAAACTTAAAATTTTAAATAGCTTAAAAAAAAAAAATTGTTTTAATAAATAAGGAAAGGAAAGGACGTGACTAATAGCCAGGTATGGTTTCCCATACTAGGAATTTGTGCTCTGCATTTAACCCACCCAAGTGCACACACACAGCAGTGAGAAGTGATCAACACACACACACACACACACTGTGAACACACACCTGGAGCAGTGGGCAGCCATTGCTGCCGCGCCCGGGGAGCAGTTGGGGGAACGGTGCCTTGCTCAAGGGTCTCACCACTCGTGGTATTGAAGGTGGAGAGAGCGCTAGTTATTCACTCCCCCCACCCACAATCCCTGCCGGACCTGGGACTCGAACCCACGACCTTTGGGTTACAGGTACGACTCTCTATCCATTATCCATTAAATATAAGGCATTAAACTACAGTACATACTGTTTAACAAAACACTTTTAATGACTAGTATTCCAAAAAATATCCCAGATCAAATGACAGATCCAAAAAATTTCATGAATCAGACACAAAATATTAAGAGGAACAAAACATGCCTTATCTGTGCATTCATGACTTTAAATCGCTTTATTAAACGTTTATTGGCAACGAACTCAAAAGATTATCTCATAAGCATTAATGAATTTATTATTATTTTGTATAATTTCTGCATTGTTGAGTTGTTCCACCCAATTGTTTTATTTCTATGAAAGAGCAATCAAACAGGACTGTTTTGAGCTGCAGGTCAGAGGTCATACATGTAATGTTTGCTCACGGCTTTAGTCGAGTAACTCCTCTGATGAACTAAAAACCTGAAAACAAATGTTTGATTGGTGCTGTTGTCTGGCCCTCAGCCTGTCTTTTTAAAGCGTCATGACGATTCCCAAAATGCTTTTGGTTTAATTGTTTGTTCCAGAAAGCGGATCCATCTTGATTATGTTGGTTTACATTTGAAAGGCTGGTTGTACTGTTTGAAGACGAATCTTCTCATGAACCATGTTTTAATGGTGAATGTGACAGCCTGTCATCTGTTTTATTGGAAACAGCCGGGAAAACCTTGTGTCAAATAACCTAATTGAAAGCATCCACTCCATTTGTCTGTATGAAGGTGACTCGTTAGCGCTGGTCAGATTCAGCTTGGCAGTTGTTTATTTGCACTTGTGAATCTGATAAATGAAGCCGCTGGGATTTAGGAAGAGAGAAACATCACAAAACTTCCTCATTTTCAGGGAGAATTTTGCAAGGAAAGTATTTTACAGGCATTTAATTCTGGGAAAATGTGTCCCTTGGCTTAAACAAAGGGGAAATTTACATCCCACAACAATCGACAATCATTTATTTCTATTGACAAATCTGTTTTTGTTTTGTAATCCTTTGGTATAAAGAGTAAATAATCATAAAACAAAGCATTTAATTCATTGAATTAAAAAAAAAATAGTCCACATGACCATTTCGTACCCATAAAACCTTCCTACAATTAATTTTCAGCAGAAATTCCTGTACTGTGATATAGTGCGGATACTGTTCCTCGTCAGTATTTTTGATATCAAATATCAAAACAGTCTTAAATCAAGATATATTTACTTAAGAAGGAAAAGAAGTTGTTACCCTTTCAGTCGAATCACTTCTACGTTACATATGGGATCTAGCTTGAGAGACCAATCGTCTTTGAATCCTTTGGAAATGGCCAATGAATATTGGTGTGCAATAATGATAGCCAGGTGCACCATATCACAGTGTGAGTATAAGAAGGAACGGCTGGATTGCACATGCAGCTTTTCACTTTCGGAGCCTCGTCTGAATGACATAAAGTCTGCTGGAAGAGAATCTACAAACAAAAAGTTCCTGTCCGAGTTCAAGCTCTCTCATCGTTGCAGCATCTTCAACTGGGCAGCTGTCAATGGACCGGCATGACTGGGAGAGTCGGACGGTGAAGTGCTCGCCGGTGCGGGATAAGGGCCGTCCACGGTCTTCGGCCAATCCGTCTCGGCTGGATGATTGTTATCTGAGTTTTCAGACCATGGTCGTGGTCCCCCTCGGTGCCCTTCTTCCCGAAGGTGCATGAGGAGCTGACGAGATCGTGGCGAGCCCCGTACTCGTCACGCCTGGCCACCGACTCCTCTCCACACTCAACGGAGGTGCAGCCAGGGGGTACGTTTTCGAGGCTTGGACCGCCACGGCTCCCATCCGAGCCGCGTAAGACCTCGCCCGCTCTCATGGGTGGGTCTGATCAAGGGGCCATGCAGGAACTCCGTACCGCACCCGACTACGAGCCCTACGAGTGACAAAGGTTACCTTGGGGCTACAGGACGTTCATCCTTCTGGGGCTAGTCCCCTCCCTGGTTCCCCATCAGGTTGCCCAACTGCAGGCACGACTGTCCTGTCACTGTACCATTGATACCCCTAGACACAGTTGGGGGCCTGATTACAGCTCCTCAACCCCTTGCAGTGGTTGATACGGACGTACGCCTTGGCTATGCGCTTGGCATTTCTATACCCATGTTCATTAAGACAAGGATGCCCCTGTCCTCTGTGCAGAGGTTGCTGCCCTACTGGCGAATGACGCAATCAAGCCTGTTCCTCCAGCCGAGATGAGGTCAGGGTCTCTCATTTCATCGTGCCCAGAAAAAAAGAGCGGTGGGTTGAGACCCGTCCTGGATTTCTGAGCCCTGAATCAGTCCTTTTTTAGGCTACCATTCAGAATGCTCACGCCGAAGTGCATACTAAGATGCATTCGGCCCCAGGATCGGTCCGCAGCCATCGACCTGATGGACGCGTACTTTCACCTCTGAGCTTTGCCTCACCTCAGACTTTTTCGGCATTCTGCGTTCGAGGCTTGAGCGTGTCAGTACAAGAGCCCCCCGTTTGGCCTGGTCCTGTTTCCCAGAGTCTTTTCCAAAGCTCACGGAGGGATACATCTTCAATTACCTCGAAGACTGGCTGACAATGGCTCACTCGCGGGAGTTGTTGTGTCCACGCAGGGACCTGGTGCTAAGGCACCTCAGCTATCCGGGCCTTCAGGTCAACCGAGGGAAGAGATCCTCTGCACTGGACAGAGTTTGCTCTTATCTCAGCATGGAGCTGGACTCAATCGTAAAAACTGCCCGCCTCGAAGGGGAACGCGCGCAGGCCATGCTGACATGTCTGAGCTCAAGTAAATTCAGAGGCTTCTGGGGCATATGGCAGGTGCAGCCGCAGTAACACCGCTGGGGCTGCTTCATATGAGACTGCTTCAGCGTTGGTTACACGATCGGGTCCCAAGATGGGCATGGCACCGTGGCACACTTCGGATTGGCGTTTTCCCAGATTGTCACCGCCTTTTCAGCCCGTGGACAGACCTTGCTTTCTACGGGCCAGAGTGTCCCTGAGTCAAGTGTCCAGGCATGTTGTAGTGCACACGGATGCCTTCTCCACGGATTGGGGTGCTGTATGCAACGGGCGACCAACCTCGGGCCCCTGAATGGTGCTCGATCGCTGTGGCATATCAATTGCCTCGAGTTGTTAGCCGTGCTTCTGCAAGCCCGTGCTGGTCCGGACGGACAACACTGCAGCCGTAGCGTACACCAACCATCAAGGTGGTCTACGCTTCCGCCGCATGACACAACTCGCCCGCCATCTGCTCCTGTGGAGTCAGATAGAGGTGAAATCTCTGTGCGCTGTTCATATTCCAGGGATACTTCAATCCACACACCCTGGAGAATGGCGACTCCACCCCAAGGTAGTTTAGCTGATCTGGAGCCACTTTGGAGGGGCAGGGATAGATCTCTTTGCCTCCCCCGAGTCCTCCCACTGTCGCCTGTTTTACTCCCCCCTCCGACGTCCCCCTCAGTGGTGATGCACTGGCACACAGCTGGCCTCCAGGGCTCAGTACACCCTTCCCCCAGTGAGCCTCCTTGCACAGACCCTGTGCAAGATCAGAAAGGACGAGGAGCAAGTTCTGGTGGTAGTGCCTTACTGGCCCTACCGGATATGGTTGCCAACCTAATGCTCCTCGCGGCAGTCCCTCCTTGGAAAATGCCCTTGAGGAGAGACCTTCTCTATGGGCACGATCTGGCACCCATGGCCAGAACTCTGGAACTTGCACGTTTGGTTCCTGGACAGGACGTGGCAGACCTCTCCGGCTTGCCATCAGCCATGATTAACACCCTTTTTCAGTCTCGGGCCCCCTCAACAAGGCAGGCATATGCTCAGAGATGGGGTCTGCTTGTCGAATGGTGCTCCTCACGCCAAGAGGACCCACAGAGATGTCCGATTGCAGTTGTGCTTTCCTTCCTGCAGGAAAAGTTGGAGCGCAGGCTGTCCCCTTCAACTATTAAGGTATGTGTTGCTGCCATAGCGGCATACCATGATGCAGTGGATAGTGAATCCTTAGGTAAGCAACAACTCATCGTTAGGTTAATCCCCCGAGACCACCCTCGGTGCCCTCTTGGGACCTTGCCCTCGCCCTAACCGGCCTTAGCATCAGTCAAGTTAAAATACCTGTCATTAAAGACAGTTCTCCTGATTGCTCTGGCCTTCATCAAGAGGGTTGGGGACCTTCAAGCCTTCTTTGTTGACAAAGAGTGCCTAGAGTTCGGCCCGGCTGACCCTCACGTAAAACTGAGACCTCGGCCTGGCTATGTGCCAAAGGTTCCTACCACACCTTTTCGAAGCCAGGTAGTGAACCTGCAAGCTCGGCCTTAAAGTTGCTGTGTCCTGTACGCGCATTGCTCCTTTACATTGACCGCACCCGGAGCTTTAGACGAAGAGGCTGTGTCTTCCCGTGTCTTAAATCAGACAAGCAGGTAGCGGAAAGACCAGCTGGTGTTGGCCTGCTGCTGTGCCCCTCAAAGGCTCCCCGATGCCAAGGCAAACCTCTTCCTTCTGCCCCGCAGTCGAACTCAGAGCGGAGTCAGTCTCGACTGTGTTTCTCTAAACTTCCTTCACCAGAGGTTGTCAAGTCAAGTCAAGTCAAGTCACTTTTATTTATATAGCGCTTTTAACAATACAGATTGTAGCAAAGCACTGAA
>JAUCMT010000059.1:1588304-1601374 GCA_032357475.1 Enteromius thamalakanensis
GTTTTTTATTTTATTTTGATTTTTTTTTTACTGGAAAACAAGACAAAACAATACATGTAAAAAAGATCTATTTAAAGAGGAAAATAGTTTAAAAATGCAGTTTATTTTCCTTTGATTCTCATGCAGGTCCAAGTCCAAAACAAGCATTCAGCCGAAGATGTTTTGTAAAAACCCATCACTTTTCAAATGCAAATCAGCCATATTTAATTAATTGCTAACGCCACTTCCTTCCTGTTAGGAAACTCAACATCGTCATTTCTGTTCTTTATCGAGTTCTAATGAGCGTTTTGTACGGAAACGTGGCGGTCGATGACACATTTTCCGGGACACGTCTTCCGGGATGGTGGTACAGTATGCATGAGGTGTCCTCATCTCTTCACATGCAGACCTCCACTTTATGCTTCAAGCAGCGGGGGACACAAAACACAGCGCATTAATCCGACTCGTAAAAACGGCTCATCTGAAAAGGTTTTGTAGGGACTCGGAGAGGGGGGTGTTGTCTAAAAAGCTTTTCCACAGTGAAAACACGCTGATTACGTTATTGTTGAGTGGCTTTTGATTCCTAATGCAGGAACACCAATGAGGAGACCTCCATTAACCAGCACAGCAGGGATTAAACCTCCACCTCATCAGCGTCCCGGGACCTCTGTGAATCACGGGAAACGCTGCTCCAGCTCTCCAGTGCTTTTGACCGTTGCGCCTCTTTCTTGCGGCTGAATGCCGGGTTCACAGTTTGTTGTTCCAAAACAATGCACAGGGGTCGGATGAATGAAGAGTTCTGGAGAACTATAGGTTTTTTTTGCGTTGTTTTCCCCCTCCTTCTCTTCTTCTGCTCCAAGGGAACGCAATTAGAGTGGGGAATTGGACGGGAGGAGGCTGCGGATGGGGGATAAGAATGAGAAGGCTATTATCCCACTGTTAGACGTGAATGGAGAACCCCACTCAGACGGCACAAAGGAGCCGAAGCTGAGAGGAGGCCCTGCTGAAAGAGAGCTGGCCACCGGAGCTTCTCTTCGGGAAAACATGCGCCGAAGGGCTTTTCTCCAAACCCTCGAAGTGTGATGCACGCTAAAATTAACGTTTGCTGAAAATTTACGAGCCCTAAGGGCATCCGAGATGTAGATGAGTTTGTTTCTTCCTCAGATTTGGAGAAATGTAGCATTGTATTACTTGATCTCCAATGGATGTGAATGGGTGCCGTTAGAATGAGAGCTGATGAAAACATCACAATAATTCACATCACTCCAGTCCATCAGTTAATTATTTATTTTGATGTGTGATGAGGGGACAACATGAGATGGACTTTTCACTGGAAGAACCATTATTATGGATTATGTTTTGTCAAGAGGTAATGGTTTTAAATTTAAAACCTTGTAATGCTGCATTTGTATCTTATAAACACACAGTTTTTGGCTTCACAAGATATTAACTGATGGACTGAAGTGGTGTGGATTATTTGTAAATTATTGCGATGCTTTTATCAGCTGTTTGGACTCCCATTCTGACGGCGCCCATTTACTGCACTATTTTATTTTAAGCAAAATGTCTTGGTTACGTATGTAACCCTCATTCCCTGAAGGATTGAACAGAGACATTATGACTGACGTAATAGGTCTCGCCTGGGAGACCAACGGCTATGATCTTAGAAAACAAGACAATTGTGATTGGCCTGTGAGAGTGTGCCAGCCACTCCCAGTGCATACAGGTATTTAATATTGGCGTCACGCCTCACCGTTCAGTTTCTTAATCGGCCCCTTAGTTCAGGCCTCAGGTTCGTGGCAGGAGGGATGTAAGGTCTTTGTTCCCTCCTTCAGGGAATGAGGGTTACATACATAACCAAGACGTTCCCTTTCAGTCAGTCACTTGACTGACGTCATGTGGTCTCTATGCAAAGCGCCACAACCTGGCCTATGCCATGAACGGGCTGTTCAGCCAAAAGGTCAGGCTGCATGAGCGGGACCGATCAGAGGCTATCCATCATGACCATCTCAATGTCCCAAGGGCCCAGTGGACCCAGCAGGGTCTCCCGCTAACCTCACCTGACGGGCAAGCCATCCCAGTTCTCTCGGATTTACCTGTTGTTACCCAATACACAGAAGGTGTCGCCCAACCCGCAGCTCTGCATATGTCTGTAAGAAAGGCGCAATGGACGAGGCCCAAGATGAGGCAACACTCCGGGTGGAGTGGGTTCTCACCCCTAGGGGGCACGGCTCACCTGCAGCTTTGTACACAGAGATGAGGGCACATAACCAGGTCTGGGTCTCAGGATAACGTGAGAGTAGGCCGAACTGAATTATAGGCCCGAAGCGTTGACCGAGAATGCATGCAGGTCTCTCATTTTCTTCATGGAGGGGAGTGTTGTCAGGAGTGAAGTTTTCTGAGACAGAAAAATCTGCTCAACTGAGTCCAGCGGCTAGAAGTGGGCCTTCCATATTCCCAATAGGACGACTGAAGGTCCCAAGAAGGTATGAGGTGCGTTCTGTTTGGATTCAACCTTCGCGCACCCTTAAGAAACCTGATGATCAAGTGGTAAAAGGAAAGTCCATCCACTGCATCGTGGTAAGCAGCGATAGCAGCGACAAAGACTTTTAAGGTGGAAGGGGAAAGACTCCTTTCTATCTTATCCTGTAGGAAGGTAAGGACCACAGCGATCAAGCATTTCTGGGGATCCTAATGATGAAATGAGCACTAGTCAACGAACAGACCCCACTCCTGAGTGATGGTATTCCCACGGCCTGGGGAAGGCCAGTAAGTTCCGCCGCGTCCCTTCCAGAAGCCACACATGCAGGTTCCATAGATCAGGAAATTGTGCCCTTCCCTTGAGAAAGAAGCTGCGAGAGGCAAAGGTAGCGAATCCTGCCCTGGCGGTCGATGTACGCAACCGTTGTGGAATTGTCAGAGTGAACAAGTACATGCTGGTCCCGCAGACCAGGGAAAAACACAGGGCACACGGCACAGGGCCAGCAGTACAGCCAGCAACTTGAGACCTGCCGTAAAGGTGCACTGGCCTGTAGGTATAGCATGTCTGACCAGGGGCTGAGAAGGAAGATCAGAACGGATTGGAAAAAAGCAGTACCAATTGCATAAACATGGTGGATAAATGTATTTTGTTTACTTTATTATTATTATATTTATTTAATTTTTATTATTATATTATAAATATTTTATTCAGCTTAACAACAGTTGCTTTAATCATAATTATTTTATTCACGTTATGCTAATTATGATAATGTTTTTTTTTATTGGGGTTGGGGGGGTTGGAGAATTAATATTTTTCTAATAATAAATGGAGAAAATAAGAAAATAAATACATTTTGTTTTACTGTCCTGTTCTGTGTGTACACACTATGTAATCATTATACAATTACAATAACTGTGTAATAACTAGGTACTAACCCTAGACCTAACCCATGTAGTTAGCTTGTAATAACAATATTATTTGGGTAAGTACACTGCACACATGCTGTAAAATGAAGTGTTAGACTTTTTTTTTCTGGACACGTTCCTGGTCAGTTTTCAGGAGATTCGCTCCTGTATTCCCACAGCAGGCATATTTTGGACGAGAAGTCATTCGTAAGTTGGCGGCATCATCCAGCGTGGCCCTAAAAATACCACGTTGTGTAAGTCAGCACTGCTGTTCACTTTTTCCTCCGCGCTGCTGGTGACACACTACAGAGCGTTTCCAGAGGAAAAAAAGGTCAGGTCTTACGCATGCTCACCGCACACATATCAGGAAAAAGCGTTACTGTGTGGCCAAGGGGTTAAAAAAAGATTTCAGAGAGGAACTTCCCAGAGTATCGCAGCCACTGTGGTGAACTTTACGATACAGAGAAAAAAAAAAGGGTGTCAGGCAAGAGTTATGGAAACCAAACCCTAGCTGTTTATATTAGCAGTAAAGGTGAAAGGTCAGCAAAATAAACACAATTAACAAATTAAAGTCTTTAAGTCATAGTAACCTCAAAGGTAAAGTGTTGAATTCACTTTATTCAGAAATTTCTTGTAAATTTGACCTATAATGATAAAAAAGCCATTCAACACACATGGAGACTGAGAGAGAATGTTCTTGTACTTAATTGATAATGATATGAAGAAACACAAAGGATACTAATAACTAGGGATGTAAAAGTACTACACTGTAAAAATTATTGTAAAGTTGTAAATAAAATAGATTTTTGGATGCAAAATGGTTTCAGAATGCAATTTCTAATTAAAATTTATTTCTAAACCCAATTTTTCTCCGGAGTATTTAGGTGAAAATGTGAGGTATTCATGAAAAAACTTATTTTTAATTTTCTTTGTTTGTATACACTGAAAAAAGAATGACCGTGAAATTTAATGGTAAAAGACTGTAAAAATATGACAGTGAAAACCCATTAAATAGTTAAAAGTAAGTTAAGCCCTTACTACTGTATATACAGTACAGCTAAAAACTGTAATAGACCCTTTTAGAGCCTACATCACAATGTTTACTAACAGATAGAAACAATATAGTTTCTTTTTTAAACTTTGTAGCCTATAATTTACAGTGAAAAACAATACAATACAACATTCCCAAAATTTCCTGCATTGCATTTCAAATTTGATATTTAAATTAAATATTCATGTTTCTTAGTATTTTCTTATCAGTTATGTTAATTAGGGTTGTGTGTTACATGTTGCTACTGTATTTTTTTACAGTAAATTTCTAATAAAATTACAGTAAAATGCTAATAACTACATACTATATAGCAAATCTTTGCAGTGTTATTGTTCATATTGTTGCAAAAAAGTGACTCTTTATATGAAGATGCAAGTTTATCCAACTTTATCCGCACACAGTGAACTCAACAAAATTCAATAGTGATATACAACAAATTTCAACTGCTTGATTGCTTGTATCGTCGCAAAATATAAACTATATCAGAGCACAACTGGCTATTAAAGGTAATGGGAGATGAGACTCCCCAGATTGGTTTATTGTATGCTATGCCCAAAACACACCGATTACTCATTAAGAAAATAGGGACAACCCTTTTAGACCATGCACTGGGCGTGCAGACCTAAACTTAAACTAGCAAAAGTAGATTCGGACACAACCTAAGTGCACCTGTGCCTTGCGCTTTAGACCATTCGCTTAGATCATTAACATATGCCCTATGTAAAGCTGCTTTGAAACAATGTGAAAAGTGCTATATAAGTAAGTCAGAAAGCTCACAGTTACAGATCTACACAGAAATCAAACTCTGTAAGTTCTGCAGGCCCTGTTTGGGCCAGTGCAGTGGTAGTGGAATTGGTCTAACAGTGGCGTGGCATGCAGACCAGCTCTGTTAATAGTTTCCAGGCTGGTCATGAACCACTTCCTAAATGAGGCCTATGTTTCTGACCCCAAGGCCCCTGCCCTGTCTGGGGCAACAGAGCCACAAACACACACATGCTCACCTGCTTAATGCATCTACAGTCTGCTGCTGTTTCCAAATCATGACTGAATCAATGGGGAATCGTGAATAAGATCTTAACAAAATGACAAGACTAAATGGAGACTTCTCAAATGTGACAACTTCGCAGATGACTCTTAGTCAGTGGTGGCCTGTAACAAAGTAGTTGTACTTCTTTACTGTACTTAAGTACTTAAGTACTGTACTTAAGTTCAAGTATCTGTACTTTAGTGGAGTTGTTATATTTTTAGCAACTTTTACTTTTACTTTACTACATTCCTAAGCAAATGATCATACTTCTTTTTCACTACATTTTATAAAACATATCGTTACTTATATATTACGTGCTCTGAGCGAGATGCAGACGAGCGATTCATTAACAAACTGATTCTTTTTAATGAACCTGTTCAATCGGTTCACCAATCGCACCAAACGATTCATTCTCAAATTGGAACGATCTGATTGCAGCTGTTCTCGATTCGACAGCTCACTGATTCAAACGATCCGTTCAGAGTCTCCTGTGAACCGAACTCACAAGGACAACTGGTGCGCGTAACTAAGTAGTAAGAAAGTTACTAATGTCAAATTTTAGGATTAACTACTTTTACTGAAAATCTAATTTTTTATGTAAAATTGTCCGTTTTCTACCCTGCTGTAAAGAGTTATATATATTCAAGCCCACTGAGATGAATGCAGACACATCAATATAAGTGTCTCTAGGTCAAAAAAAAGTTCATATTCCCTGCTGCTGGTTAACGTTAGCAGTGTTTTTTTAATGCTATGCATTTATCCCTATGTCTGTTTTTGATTAACGTTATAAATTCTGGCTAAATTCTAAAATGCAAACATGTATCTTGAGAATGTTTATTTGCATTAACAAAAAGGTAAAAAAAAAAGTTTGAGATTTTTCTTTATTTCAAGTATAAACTTAATTTTGATGGTATATCTGTTTTGTTTTTTCAAACAGTACTACAGTAAGTCATTAATGCATCTTGGGAACATATTTTATTCTGGAAAAAAGGACTATTTAATTAATTTGTTTCCTCCCATATTCTGTTAATTTGTGTTTATCGTATATGGAATCATTTATGTCTCACTTTTTTTATTTCTATGCTATTTTAAGAGAAATTTCTGAGACAAAGCTGATACTTAATTGAAGCATACAAGTTGCCAATCTTCATTAAAAACAGATCTTATCTGGAGCCCAGGTGCTCTATATGGAAGCCTGCTGGAGGAAAAAGCACATCTGAAACTCTCTGAATGGCTCTGCACCACCCAAACCACAGGTTCTGGGAGACGTAGAGAGAGTGAAGGAGAGAAAAGGCCAGATTACCCGTGTTGGGGTGGCCACTGGTCCCTTAATGCCTCAGACCCAACGGAAGGCCCCTGAAGGGATTTCCTGACCTTAGTTCAAAAATAAGGCGCTTTAACGACCGCTTCTGCAGTGGTGGATTTCAGGGTCTGTCGAGGGGCGAGGCCCTGTGAGTCAACATCTCCTAAAGAGAATCACCATGCTTGGCTGGTAAAACCACAGGGGTCCATACCCAGTTAACATGGTTTGCTTTCAGAACTTTGGCAATGTTCTGGCAAGGTTCTCTCAAAGTTCTTCCAGTAACGTTAAAAGAAGTTGGTTTGAAGTTATCTTGTCTCAGAAAGTTAGAACAACAACATTATATGTTGTTCATGGCTTTTAATTTTTTTTTATGTTACTACCTGTTCATGTCCCGCTAAGTTAAGTGTTTCTGGAGAGAAAAAAGTGTTTCATGAACAATGTTAAGAGGACATTCAAAAGTAGTACTTCTCTAAAGTTTTCTAAATTATGATTTCAAATGGAATGTTCTTTAACCTTCACATAACCAGTGGTTAAAACAGAATAACAATTGGATGTCTTGGATGCCCAAAGAACATTCAGAAATAAAGTTTTCATAACTTAATGGGAACATTAGCACAATATTCTTAGAAGATAGTTGCAACCCAACCATACTCTTGTTAGCTTGGCAATGACTTGATTGAGAAACATTACAAGAAAAAACATTCAGAAGTAATATTTTAGCTGTAATATTTTTGTTAGCTAATGGTGAATCTGCAGTGCTACGATATATGATGTACAAGATTAGCCGTTTGCATGTGTTGGAGCACGTCAAGAGAAAGCGCACACAAACTGACAGATTCTTTGCTTTGTGTATTTTCTCTTTCACGTCTGTCTTCCTCCCAGCAGCCGGCGGTGTGCTAGATCTCTGTGCTTTGGCCTTCAGATCGGGCCGCACATCGCGTGAGACTCCATCATTGCTCGCTGGTGTATGTGACAGAGGTCGTCAACATAGCATTAATTAAGACCCAAAAACAACAAAGCCCAAACAATAAACACCCGTCCGCAAAAGCCACTACTGCCTCCCCGACCCGGCCAGGGCTCAGCCAAAGAAAGTAAATAGAGTAATACGTTCAAGATTTGTTTTCCCTCCGCCCAACGAGCGGTTCTTTTTGGGGCTTTAAGCGAAAAGTGTTATTCAACAGATACAGCCGTACGATTGTCATTGCACGAAGAGGCATCGGGAGGATCGAGTTCCTTACAGCATGCTGGCCGTGTTCCTTTGCAGATGTGCAGCTTGGCACCTCCAGCCGTTTCTCACATAACCACTTAGCTGGGGCACCATCAATGGTTTCTCTTGGTACTTTGCTCTATCAGCATGCTTTTGTGTTGACAGCTAATGATAGACTTTGCAGAACGAGTCATTCAGCAGTTTCTGCACAGCCAGTACAGTTAAACCTTCGAACAACTCAAGCCCAGATTCTCCAAACACACGATGATCCTAAACTGACCCGAACTGGAAATTTGACATCAGTAGATTGTCAAACGCTTTTGGGTGGCATTTGAGTGATGGGTTTCTTCCAGTTGTGATCCAGTTAGATTTCACTCCTATATATCCCTCCATTGCATTGCTCTGGAAATACATGTAAAAGTGTATGTGACTCTTTATGAATATATATAATAAAGATGAGCCATCTTTATGTTTGCCTTCCTGTTAAAAACATTGTTTAATAATGAGATTTTATGAGCTAAAGCATGATTTTATTTATTTTTTGTTATCTATTAACTTTTTCTAGTTCAAACATTAAAAAACTACATTTGTACATATTTCAAGCATGTGAAATGAATTGCTTGTATAATGCAAAATGTTTAAAAATATCCTCAAACATACAATAAAACCTCTTAAAGCGTCTGTCCTCCAGACATAAACGAGTCCTGGACCGGGGTGAGGCGATCAGACAGTTTTTCAACTGATGGATGTTAAGAGTTCGCATGGGTTGTAAGTCAATTTGAGAAGTCAGTTGGTTATAGGTGTGTGTGTGTGTGTGTGTGTGCGCTCTCTTTGGCTTGACTGTGATTGAATCACCTCATAAGTGAAATACCAAACCGGGTGCAATCGTCAACCGCAAACCAACACTGCGGTCCAAATGTTTTTCCAACATGGCATGTATTTATCCGAAACATATTGGCATTATAAAACAAAAAGGATTTTTCATTTCCATGACACTGAAAAAAGGGCAAAGGAGGTGACTGTTGGCCCTGAGAAGGAACACGACTGCTTTGAGACCGCTTTACAATCCGTCATAGTACATCTCATCACTCTCCGAATTCCTGCTGGAAGAACAGCGTGTGACGAATCGTTCCTAAAAAGTGACTCGCAGGTGCCAGAGCACAAACTAAACGCTGGCACGAATGCAAGCCCACCACTTTATTATGTCTGTTTTTCCATCGGGACGAGGAGCATCTTCTTTGTGATCCCCGTAATTCATTCGAGGGCTGCAGCAGGAGTCTGTCTTTCTCTCGCTTCTGAAAGAAAGCCTTCACGCCAATGGAGTGAATTCAAAGTTGTTGATAGACTTGTTGAGGTCTTTGCGTCCTTGTTGACAAAGGTAAGTAATGAGAGTTGGCCGCGAGTCTGGAGGTTTCGGGGCCGGCGGGAGGGGGTTGGTTTTCAATCGGAAGGCGATGGCTGACATGGAGGCTTTTGTTGACCGAGTCAGAGATGCTTCTCACGGGCATCAGCGTGTCAAGATCGGTTACCTCTAACCGCCAGCGATTGTTGCAGAGATGGATGGACCCTCTCGGTTCAAATCCTTAGAGCCAAAATGGGCGAGCGTGACCGCACAACGACGGCTTAGCATTCTGGGAGCTGAATTCAACGCTGTGGGATCCATTGACTTGCGCGCCATTGTTCGACAGGTCACTTCCCCGAAACCGTCACCTCGGGGGTGATTACCATTGGAATGCTTGGGACGACATTCCTCTTCATTGACTGGGATTGGCACTCAGCACTAGGCTGCCGGAAAATTCTCCCCGATTAGCTGCTGGCCCATGGAGACGAGGTTGGCTGTCGTGACCTGTGTCAGAGAAGCCATTCTAGGGCTTATGGGAAAAGACAACCTGCTGTAATGACCGCCCAAGTCTCGAAAGACACGTCACGAGGGCCTATGAACGTAAACGCACGTGACTGATGCCAGTACATTCACATTTACTGCATTACAGGGAAACTAAATCTGCACGCACAGCGATATTAGAAGTACTTAAAACATATTAGTTATTTATTTTTTAAATCCTTAATTTCGTTTAAAAATTGTTTTTTTCTTTTTCAGCTAATTGCCAAAGGATGTCTTTTTCTTATTTTATGTACTAAAGTGACAAAAACTAAATGATAACTGAAATTAAATTAATAAATACATTATTATTATTATTAATATGGCAAAACCACAACAAAATTACACTACAAATGTAAAAAAAATAAATAATAATAAAAAATATTATATGCTAATTATACAAAAGTAACATTGATGCAAAGCTTACAATTATTATTACAATTATTTCCCCTGCTTCATTCACCATTTCTAACTTTTTTTTCCAGCTGAGATTGCTGCAGTGCATTCTGGGAGATCTCTAATGTATGTAGCAAATTGCCTATAAATGCCTATAAATATCAATTATGCCTGATAATGCAATCTATTGCACGTAAGAGGCTACTAAGACAGAGCACAGTCAATAAAACGATAGAAAACAGAGATCTATAAGCACTGGCTTTTCAATCAAAACAGAATGATTTGTATTATGTAATATCTTAGATCTTCTAGATAATTTTGTGCATCATTGAATCTCATCAAAGTTACTGATACAGCTGATAAGGGTCAATTAAAAAGCAACATCCCTTGATTTAGCTGCACAAAATCCAATACCGTCAACACAAACCACACAAGCAGATGTCATCGAAATGACCCATTAGATCAGAAATCTGAATTCTTACCCATTTGATCAAATGGCTGAAGTATGAGATGAAAATGTTTTAGAACGAACCAGGAGTTTTTGATTTGCCAGTGCATTTTAAGTCTTGAATTAAATTAAGCCCTGAAACAAACAGAATCTGTCACAGTCAATTGTCCAATAATGAAGAAAGATAGCTTTAAAAATACAAAAAAAGAAAAGAAAAAGGTGAAAGTGTCCATGTAAATGAAAAGTGAAAGTTCAGAGGAGATTAGAGAGCTGGCAGCAGGATCTGTGTCTCTCCAGAAGAAAGCAGTTGGAAGGTCGTTTCCCAATTCTGTGGTGTTCCTACTGATTTCTGAGCTCATCTGCCAGCTCTCTGAGGCCCGGTCTGACGGGACATCTGGGGTTTTCTTGTGCTCTGTGTCTGTTTTCACTAAAATTGATTGTAGATGACAAGAGACTTCAGTTATAGGTCAAGAACATTAGGAACTTTCCACTTAATGTGCACCTGTTTACGAACAAATGTCACTCAAGTTTTTAATCGCAAGACGAACTAAAATGTACTGACTTGTTAAAAAAAAACAATAATTTTGAACTAACCTTTTTTTCTGGTTTAAGAAGGGTTTTTCAGACTGGGAGACTAAGCTAGAACTAGTATAAACCAGACCTGCTAACCACTTCAGCTCAGCTAACAAAAGTATGTTCTAAGAACATTTCCATAACGTTATAAAAACGTTGTTTCTGAATGTTTTCTGAATGTTCTGTTTTTAATATTTTTTTTGTTTGTTTTAGTAAACAAGTAGTAAAACTTTGGAAGGTTAAAATGTTAGACAAACGACCAACTAAAATGTTTCAGGAAAAAAGGTTTTCAGAATGATATGTAAAACCCTCATAACTTTGAACATTCTATTAATGTTACTGAAAGAACGTTTGTTTGAAACTTTGAGATAACCTTGGCAGAACGTTGATTTAAATGTTGAACATTCTGAAATGACTAGCATCTAAAAAAAGTTTAAAGAAGTAATACAAAGCCAATTTTCCACAAGCTAATATGATTTTTTAGGATCTTAATGGAAAGTTTGTAATATAGTTTATTTTAAAATTTCTCAAAGATAGTGTAAAAAATGCTTATTTTACCCTGTCAAAAACAGCTCTTTAGAAATCACTCTGTTCTGTGTACTTCCCCTTTAAATCTTCACTCTCTCAACTATTGTGGGAGTGGCCTCTGTCGGTGTGACGCCACACCAACATGCATTTGAGAATGGATTGATTTCAGAAGGGGAAACTTCTTTTTATTAAATTAAAAGAAAACTACTTGTGGATCTTTATAATTGTAAGGTGGTTGTGTACACACTGTCCCAACACACATTTCAGTCCAAACAGCTTGTAAAAGTGCATGTGGCACCAGATGACCCCTTTAATGAATGTTTTGAGAACATTATTAAAGACCAGATAACTTTGAATGAAGGTTTCATTAACATTTGTTTATAACATTTAAAACATTAACATGAGCATCACACTAGGTTTTTTATACAAGACAAACCTAATTTAATGATTTACTGTTAGACTACATAAACCAACTTATACCAGACCCAAAACACTTTAGCTTCAGCTAATTCAAGAGTTTGCGCTTCCTTATAATAAAGAAGGACAAAGTTTAGCATTTGTGGCGTGCTGTCCGGGGGGCAAGCCGGGAGGACACCGGACACTGAACCCTAGAGGCTTGAACCCTAGCTAGGGCTAGAGCTCGGCGTCCGGCTCGTTCCTTTCATGCCCCCCAAAAAAGTTAAATAAGGACAGCAGCCGGATGCGAGCCCCCCAAAAGCGCCTGGTAAGACTATGCTGGACGGGTCAGCGGGTTGTAGCAAAGCACTGAACGTTATCAAGTAGGAAACAGAGTAATGGTAGTTTAAGATGACAGGATTAAACTTGTTTAACAAATGCAGAGACGGTCTCTGTAGTCAAGACGACGATGGTTACTGGAAGTCAGGTGACCCCAACTAAGCAAGCCAGAGGCGACAGCGGCAAGGAACCAAAACCCCATCTGGGGGTAAAAAAATGGGGAATGGGGAAAAAAAAAACTTGGGAGAACCAGGCTTAGCCGGGTCCATTTCTCTCCTCTGGCCGGACGCCCGGCACCTAATTTCCAGTTTAATTTAAACACGTCTAAAAGTGTAAGGACTTATAGTGTGTGTGGAACGGGGTGGGCTGGGGAGCTGGATTGTCTGGCGACCTGCTGGTAGAGACAGAGACATAGATTAGTGGGTTGGAAAAGCAAGCAAGACAATATAAACATGGTTACCCTTTCAGTCGAATCACTTCGACGTTACATATGGGATCTTGCATGAGAGACCTATCGCCTTCGAGTCCTTTGGAAAAGGCCAATGAATATTGGCGTG
>JAUCMT010000059.1:1618751-1633006 GCA_032357475.1 Enteromius thamalakanensis
ATGAGGTCAAAGGAACTGCCTGAAGAGCTCAGAGACAGAATTGTGGCAAGGCACAGATCTGGCCATGGTTACAAAAACATTTCTGCTGCACTTAAGGTTCCTAAGAGCAAAGTGTCTCTATAATCCCTAAATGGAAGATGTTTGGCATGACCCTTCCTAGAGCTGGCCATCCGGCCAAACAGAGCTATTAGGGGGAGAAAAGCCTTAGTGAGAGAGGTAAAGAAGAACCCAAAGATCACTGTAGCTGAGCTCCAGAGATGCAGTCGGGAGACGGGCGAAAGTTGCAGAAAGTCATAACTGCAGCCCTCCACCAGTCGGGGCTTTATGGCATAGTGGCCTGACGGAAGCCTCTCATTTATATTTTAGATAAATATATATATATATATATATATGATTATTACTGTTATATATTTTCAATATATAGAGAATGTTTTTCCCAATTTTTTTACAGTTCTGAAAAGTTAATTTTTTTTTTCTACAAAAACATCCCAAATGTCAGTCAACCTAGATCCTAAAGTCTGCAATCAAAAGACAGAGATCTCAATCAATTCTCATCAAATCAAAATTATTTTTACAATATATTTTTTCACTTTTCCTAAGGAATTTTAGTTGAAACATCTGAGACAAAGTCCCATGCACTGAAGCAATATATGAAAGAGCATAATATCTACCGCAGTTCAAGAGCAAAGCAACCTAAACCCTCTTGTTTTTTCCCCCCTTTAATTCCAAAGATAACTCCACACATGCCACAATCAAGCGAACGGACCACAAGATATTATAAACATGTGTTTTCCTCACAAATGTAAAGAAAGGCTGGATGGGCGAGCTGCTTGCTTGATTTAACTATGATATCTAATGATGTATGTTTCCTCCTCATGCCCTATTAAGATTAAGAGTGACTGGAACTGCGCAATACGGGCACAATTTCCGGCCTTTGGAAGCACAGCCTCAAATATGAGTCACAGCGAATATCACTGCCTCATTTTAGGCAACTTTCCCAAAATGGGCTTCGAAGACATGGAAGTGGAAATCTGTCCCCGACGCAGCCAGGAAACAAGCATTAAAAGCCACCAGTGCAATTCATCTTGTCATTTATAATGGGGAAATGGCGGCAAGTCTATTCTTTTCGGGTTTAATGATTATTATGTTGAGAGGTGATGTGTGTTTAATGGGTTTTTAGGCTTCTGAAATACAGGAAACGCTTAAAAACCCCAATGTTTGGGATCAAACATAGTTTAAACCTTTTCATAAATGGACTTTTAATAAAAAAATTTAGGAAGCAATCAACCAGTAGGAACAAAACAATACTATTGTAAATGCAAATAAAAAGCAATAAATCTGTGCATAATTAGGACAGAAATGTCAATAGAATCCCAACTCTGTTATTGTAATGCAAATAGTTTTTTCACTTGTTAATACTAATATAAAATATTATACAATTTTAGATATTTTATGCAATATTTATTATTTATAAAAGGTTACATGTTAAGAAATGCTAATAATATATATATATATATATATATATATATATATATATACATATATAAATTAAAAACAAAATTATATTACAATATTGTATATAATATATAACATGTAATATAGCACAATCAAATTTAGCATATTAAATATTAAAAAGTAAAACAAATATATTAAATTATATAGATAAAATAATAAATACTGATATCAAATATTCTATAGCCTAATATAAATCTAAAATATTACATATTGTCTTAAGTAAAAAAGGTTTATATAGTATACAATATATTATATAACATATGTGTTTCAGGACCCAGATTCCCAGAGTTATTTTCCCCTGCAAAAACATCCCAGATGTCAGTCAACTTGATATTTATTTTACTTTTAATTGCATCGTATCTGAATAGAAAAAATATCAGTGCAGCACTCTGTAACATATCCAGAAATATTTCCACATTTGATGAACTGAGGAAGGATCTTTGAATTGTAGAGACTGGTTTAGCAAAGTCGGAAAAAGAGAAGTGACCCAAACGTCTATCACATACCTTACTGAGAACTACGGCTAGATTACAGCAAAGATGAACCCACGTTAACATGCGTCAGCTGACCAAAAACATAAAAAATGACAGTGGTTTTGGAAGTCAACATATCATTAGCCATCAAACGTTCCTGTTGGAAAACACGGGGCCTTTTTCCTTTTTCAGTCACGAGCTTCTACAAAGTCTTTCTCTCGGTTTACACTTAGTACAATAGAAGACATTTCTACCCGTTAGCGCTTCGGTTCCTTAGGAGACTATGACATATAATATATAATAATTTATTTTCAGTGTTCAAACAGACAGATCCAGTGTGACTGGATAACTAACATACTCTACCAGGTTCCAGTTGGCATTTATACATCCTTAGTTTGCACTGAACTCAACGAGTTCCTCCTCTGTGGCGTTTAGAGACCATGCCACCAATCCCAGCATGCACGGCTGGCATCCTGCAGTCCTTTAGGTCGAGTCAGTGCACGTACCTCCGGGCTCGTACCTACCGATAGAGTTTAGTATTTTAACTCTGTGTTAAAGCAAATATACATTCTGCTGTTCAAAACGAGCCGAGCAATTCATTTGCAGGTGAACACCTCCGTCCTCTCACTACAGGTGTTGCATTTCACAAAGCAGCACCACTGGAATTTACAGTTGCATTGCCACACTTTGGTGTACTGATGCGTGTTGTAGCCCCGCCCACAGCACATGAGGTCACAGCCGTCCGTGTGCGGCGATGTCCGGTTGCACAGTCGCCCCTGCGTCCCAACGCTGCCTGTTTTGGCATCCTCCTCGCAGTAGTTGGGCGAGCGCTCAATGTAGACCAGGTCCGTTTCTAATGGCTTCTGGTAGCCCTGCGCTTTCTTCACTTTGAGGAAAGTGGGCTGTCGCAGGCGCGAGGCACGGACCACCTCCACGTGCACCGCCTTGTTGTACTTGTCCTTCAGGAAGTAGCCGATCTCGCGGAACTTGGGTAGTGTGGTCCAGCAGGTTTTGGTGGTGCAGGAGCCCGACACACCATGACACTTGCACTCCAGCTTCATCCGCTCCTCCAGAACCTGCAGGAAACAGTGCGAGTGTCATTTACTAATGCTGACTGTGTCTAAGAAACTACATGTGACCCTGGACCACATTTGTGAAATTGAAATCAATTGAATAAATGAGCTTTCCATTGATGTATGGTTTGTTAGGATAGAGCAACATTTGGGCTCAGATACAACTCTGGAAATCAAATCTGGAATCTGAGGGTTGAAAATTAAAGTTTAAAGTTGTCCAAATCAGGTCATTAACAATGCATATTACTAAACAAAAATTAAAAGGTTACTCCACCCCAAAATTTAACATTTGTCATTAAACTTACCCCCATGTTGTTCCAAACCTGCAATCTGTAGACTTTGTTTGTCTACAGAATACATTTTAAAACATTTACCAACACTTGTTTGTTAGGCTACAGATTATTATTTTACATTTAATAAAAAAATTAAGTGTTATTAATTCTGTTTTCAATTAGTTTTTTTTTATTATTATTTTCCTTTTTTTCATATATTAAAAAGCAAAAAGTACCAATAAAAGTACCCTTAAAGTACCAAATTGATAAAAGTAGTAATACCGTTAAAACCTAAACGATACCCATCCCTAGTCATGACTGAGCATAAACAATGTCGTCTAGTGAATACTGTCTAAAACATTATTTTAGTTTTCTTTCCATACAAAAAGCATTGTTGTTGCTTCATAATGTTATGGTTGAACCACAGATGGAGCATTCAGACTTTCCGGACCTTGACAGTAATGAATTATGTTCTGAAGATGAACGAAGCTTTTACGAGTTTGGAATGACATGTACATGTCATATCTTTATGCTGGTCAGACAAATAATGCAACGCCAAAAACCACAGGCTAAATGGTAACTAGTTACTCATCACATTGTAAAAGCACAATGCACGTTCAACGTACCTCAGAAGAGCATGCTGTTCTGAATCTTAAAACACAGCACATGCTAACAGCTTTCGGAAATCAGCCTTTTTATGGTTTGCACTGGACTGTTTGGAAGACAAGCAACGTACATGCAGTGGAAAAACCATATGCTGGCGTAGCATCGATCTAATGTGCTACATTAATACTGCCGGAGACTTCAGACGCTCGCTGTTGATCCGCACCAGCAGCTCTCTGCCAGTTACCCATCAAACCTACTCTGTAATTCTCTCTACCTTCCTGCACACCACATCTATGAGCAGGAAAAATAAATATAAATCTCCTATAACCAAACACCATGATACTCCCAGTTAGAAGTGGATTATTGAGCTATTTAATGCGTTGCAGATCTTTCGCAGCAGTGAAGCTACTGAACATCATCAAATGGGGAAGAAACCTGCATTACAGATGGAGAAAGGGTTCAAACCGTCAAGCGAGCATGTACAGTGTACTGCAAAGAAAAGGAGATGGATGTTTTATTTTTAGATTAACATTGGATATCAATACTGTATGAAATGCTGAAAGACTTTTTCCAGAGCTTTTTTCTCTGTCTGGCACGACTCTTTACCAAAAGCAATTATCATTTCCCTGGAAAACACATGTAAACTAATTGATCAATCCCACAAAACCGTCTTGACCCACGCAAGGCCATTGACAGTTAAAGTCAGTTGGGAGATCTCGATTTCAACAGGGTCTGTGCAATAACAAAAGAGGTCGGAAGGATTGTTCTGGCAAGACATTTATGAAAGTCTAGGGTTTAGTTTTGTACTTCCTGGCCTTGTCCTATGACTCACTTGAAGGCTGCCAGTTTTCCATTTAAAAAAAAAATGGGTCCCTAATTGGCCTTTAATAGAATTATGCAAAAAATTAACAGAAAAATGTTTTTAAAATGTACTTATTCTAAAACCTATTCAGCTGGCCAAATAAACCACATTGTAAGATTGGAAGGCAACACACACGGATAGTATTATAAAGAACAATTATTGAGGCATAATGTCTATGAAAGTCTATGAAAAGTCTACAAAAACAAATATTTTATATGTTGCATACAAGTATAGCTATTGAGTTTGTGTTAATTTGAGATAAAAATATACATTTTACATAAAAATAAAATAACAACTTTAAAGTAAAGTAATAATATAAAAGTAATTTTATATTATAAGTAATTTATTATGTTACTGTTTTTTCAAATTACTTTATTTACATAGTATTTTATTTTATTTTTTATTGTACATTTATTTAAAACATGCAGTCAAAATGTATAAAAAATAAATAAATAAATAGCATTACAGTATCTAAAGCTAGGCAGCTCACTAGCTTTTGAAACTATGAGTAAAAGACGTATAACAGCTTTCTCTATTCTTTTTATCTTCAACCTTCAATAAGTTTTTTTTTATTTATTACTTAATTTTTTTTTTTTTTTAACTTGCTACATTAGGACTTGTAACATAGCTCTTGCTTATCATTGCGCTCATTTGTAAGTCGCTTTGGATAAAAACTAAAATGCTAAATGACTAAATATAAATATAATAAATAGAATGTTTTAACTCTGCCCTGCAGTAATCATAATTCACAAAATGTAAACTGGATTTTCAGCCATTACTTAACCAATTAACACATTGTTTCATGGTAAAACAGATTGTCTGAACACCCGTACAATGTTGAAATCAGTTCCACGTGGCTTCAATGCATCAATGTTGATTCTGCAGAGAAATACGTTCAATACTACCGTTGACTCAACATACAATGAGCCAGCGTATGCCCGCAGGCAACAGGGTTTCAAAATGAACGATGTGTTACTTCACAAGCCGTCCGAAGGCCACAGCGCTGTTTACATTTGCCTGGATACGCTTACATCCACAGCGCTAATGTGGACCAGTTTTGGCCCTAGCTCGCTCCAACCACATACACGTATGATAGCAATTGAAATTCCAGAGCGGCAACTTCCATCTTCCCCCATTCAGAGTCATATGGTACGTCCCGTCCCCCCTTACCCTATGATGCTATGGCTCCACGATTGCCATTGTGGGTCCTCTATAAAAGATGAGAAAAAAAGCCTGAATGGAGCGAGGGCTGTGTTTTCAGTGCTGCAGAAAGACTCGCAATAATATCCTGTTACAGACTTTAGACTTGATGATTCCATGCAGCGGCCCGCGATGGGATTGGCCAGGATCCAGCTGGCAACCGCGATCCTGGGGCTCAGTCCCGGCTCGGCTCAGGCTCGCTCACACCATAAAGCCCTGTGTTATTAATTAGATCCATTTGTCACCAGAGTGCATGCGGTTCTGCTGTTTCAGTGCATGTTGTTTTGTGTTCTTGGATGACTAACAGCTATCAAACAAACAAACATGGCCAGAGCGGCGAGCGGCCAAACCGAGCTTGAACTGGGATCAAGGCGGGAACCGAGAAAACACGCAATAATTGGCTGAAGCGAAATGAGCTGCTGAAAACGGCTGACTGTTGCAGAGCAAGCTTGCTTTGGGTTGCTCAGTGGGGGAGTCGTTTTAGATGCCACCTGAAACACCTGTTTTACATGGGAAGAACAAACTGCACCACCCACAATACAGTAAACTGTTTCAGAGAACCACCAAGACAAGCCATACCGCACGTCTTTGCAGAGCCAAACTGACAAAAAATGACACAGAAGTCTAAATGCATTTGTCTTTTCAGCATGACTTAATGGATACATTTCTGAAGAATTCGTTATTTGTTTCAACTAAACGGCGGCCAAAAGGCACTTCCAAGCTTCAGCATTTTAAAGCCTCTGACATCTGAAACAGAAGTAGCATTGTCTGGAAGATTTTCCCAACCGCGCAGTCGAACAGAATGGATAAATGTTTCTGCAAGGCGACCACGACCAATGTTGGTAAATTGTCAAATTAAAATGCTTTTGAGAAATAACAAATAAATGCATAAGAACTTTTCCACAAAGATTTTATTTGTTTCTTCAAGGCAAAAACTCTTCCAAGTTCTTCAAACAGCTTCTGAAGCCTAAACAGATTAAGAAGCATTGTCTGGATGCTTCTCCCAAACAAAACTTTTGGATGAATGGTCTGGCAGTCTTGCAAGAACAACGTTGCTAAATGTCGAATCCAAATATTTAAGCTTGTGCAGGAAAAAAGTCTCACCTTTCGGCCAGCTTCGTTGTTATGAAGGTTCATCAGCCGTCTGGCATTTTTTTTAATCTCCCGGGCATCCACGAACTTTCGGGAGAACTCAATGCCATATTTGATGTCCGCCGAGCATCCGCCCCATTTCCAGCCCTCCTCCTGGTTGTAGTAGCCCTGTTTCTCCCTGTCGCAGCCGCAGTGGCTCATGTTGCCTTGGCTGCATGCGGCCGTCACGGCGTGGGCGACCCCAGCGGCGGTGATGGCGTAGGTGAATGCCGCCTCCCTGCTGCCTGGGGGGAAGAGGGAACAGGCTGTGACATCTGCTCAACAGGACAAATTTACATGCACAAACTTGCAAAATCAATATTTTGTGGTGGTGCAGGGTAGTAACTGACTACCTGTCATTGGAATTTCACCCAAAAATGAAAATTCGCCCATGCTTTACTCACCCTCAGGGAATCCTATGCGTATATGACTGTCTTCTTTCAGACAAATCAAATCAGAGTTACATAAAAATGTCCTGGCTTGTGTTGAAAAGAGAGTAGGTTGTAGGTTTTTGTTCAACACTCCAAAAGTAGTGAAATAAAGCCCATGTATCTGTATTAAAATGTATCTCACAACTCTTTTTTTTTTTTAAAGAGAACATCCAGATTTTAAATCCGCTCCGGTGGGTGACTTAGGAAGTTTGCATCATGTGTGCCCCAGGAAGAGGCACATTATTTAGAATTAGAAGCACAAACTGTAGAAAAATGTAGGCTATAAGACGAGAAGAGACTGGAAAAGAAAGTCAGCAAAAGTGATAAAAAAAATATGATAAATATGGGTATTTTCTTACAAAAATGCATGGATTCACTACAGGAAACCTTTATTCACCCTGGAGCTGTGTGATGCACGGTTTATTATGGGTACATTTTATTTGACTTTGTTTGGACTGTTGAACAAAAAACACCCACCTACCACAATTATAATACTTGGAAGAGATACAATGATTTTTTTTATATAACCCTAAACTTTTTAAGTAATCCACACAGCGCTGTTTATATAGCCTATTGTTTGCACTGATAGTAATAAAGCAAGTATCACTTTTTACTTTAACAACCAGCAAATTAAAATATCCGAAGGAAAATTACAACAACAAAAAAAATCACAACACATTAGGAACTCTTAAATAACAAATAGGAACAAATAAGCAACTGCATGGTAACACCCTGGCGACCAGCCAGAACACATAATATAATGGTAGTGACATTTACATGTACAAACAACACTGACGTTTTATTTTTTTTAAAATAGCAACATTTTCTATCTGCTACAAACTCATTATTAATATGAGCAATTAATATGTTAAGATATTCAATATCTTCAGAAAAACATGATTTGGTACCTTTATGTAATCATTACAAGTGAAAATTGAGTGGTATGGAATAATAATAATAATATTTTAGAGAAGCAATTTTTAATGATTAGTATAGATTTCTGAGTAGCCTCCAAAGATGAAACGTGTGATAAGCTGCTTTCATTCTGGCTGCTGAATAGTGTTACTGTACACCTTTGAGGAAAAGGCTGCAGCTGTTAACCAGCGGCTGCAGATGTTTTTCACAGTGTGAGAAAGAAAAGCTAAGGTGCTGTCCAAAGTGCTGAATTCTCCTGCCAGAGCACCTTACAAACCCACCACAAGAAACACAGTGAGGTACATCTGGCCCTCCGCTGCTGCTGCTGGGACGGCCAGCAGGTTCCGCTCACACACATCTGGAGCTTTATTTAACGCGGCACATGGAATAAACATAGGAGGACATTCACGAATCAGCTAAACAGTCACAAGAAATAAACAAACTGATAACATCAATCTCTGGTAATCTCAGAAGAGAAGCAACTCTTTAAAACAAAACTTACTTAAACAACTCTCAAAATAAAGTGCTCTCCCACACTTATTTAGGCTGCGCAGGCCTCATCTGGCAGAGCATAAATACATCATTCAGTCGCTGCAGTGTGACCGGTCTGGGGCAGTCATGCAGAAAATCAGCTAATTCCTATCCCTGGTCGGTCAATCAGTGCATCTTCAGGCAAAACCAATCTTAACACCATAGCAACTCCCAAGCAACAAGCTAAAACACCAAGAACATTACATGCTTTAAAACCAATTAGAATACCTTAGCAACACCCTACCAACCAGCCAAAACAGACTAGCAACCTTACTGTGAAAAAACATGCATGGCTTTTTACATGCTGGACAAAAAAAAAGAAAACTCAAAGCATAGCAACACCCAAGCAACCACACTGGGCAAAACTATAAACCTATAAAACCTTGCAAACTCAGTAGCCACCATCCAGAACTCTCCAGCATCCAAAATTTGGACACTTTAGCAACTGCATAGCTGCATTCTAGAAACCACATAATATTGGGCAAAAACCAACCTGAACACCTGAGCAAGTTCCTAGCAACCAGCCAAAACACTATAGCAGCACCCTAGCATCTAGCCAGAACACTCTATCAACTACACTGTGCTAAAAACAAAAAAGAAGATCTTAGTAACTGCATAGCAACTCCCTAGCAACCAAAATGTGCTAAAAACACATTTGAACTCCCCAGCAACCACAAAGCAACACCTTAGCAACCACCCATAACCCTAGCAACCACACTGTGCTAAAACAAATTAGAAGATATCTTAGCAACCTAGTAAAGTTAGTCCTAACCTAGTTAGACAACTGCAAAACTTGTTGCATCATACCAAAATGATCCTGTAAAGGTGCTAAGCTTCAAGTTAATGGTATGAATACTTATGTAATATTAATAATTTCAGATATTAATTTGAATTGCAAAGTTGTCACAAACCTGTTTTGTGCTTTGTCATCATAGTTTATGGAGTGTATATTAATGTGTGGAAAAAAGTCATTTAAAGCAAGGCTGCAACATAAAATGTCAAAAATGTATATATTAATGGGCATTTATGGCTTTAAGATATTTGCCCTTTCAAAATCTGTTGGTAAAAAAATGTTGCAAGTAGAAATACTGAGACCATAATAATCAACCAGCCAGCTAGTGACAGCAGAAAATACTTACGCTCCTCACACATACTGGCATGTGCAAGTCTTTGACTCCAACACAGTGCCAGTGTAATGGCAAAAGCAGGAAAAAAAGATTAGTGCCAATGTAATGGCAAAAGCACGGAGCGTTTGGCTCCCACAAGCACACACACACACAAAGACTTCAGGGAAATGAAGGGGTGTTGATGGACTGTCACCCCCTGTTGTGTCTGGATCGACGAGGGCTGCTAATGAGACCAAATTATACACAGAAACTGAGAGAGCAGATGCACAGTCTCTCTTCGAGGCCCTTCAGTTCTATGTTCAGAGTTCATACTCCTCTTACTATTTATGAAGCATACAATCTATAAGTGTTCAATTTTATAAGCGCAGAACAATTTTTTAGAGATAATTAGTATAACTGGTATCAGTAAAACTCACGTTCATTCATAAAAAATATGCCACTAAACAAATATTAAAAATATACTTTAATGTGAAATTATAAAAGTATATTTAAAAACCTATTAGTTTTGATTAATCATGATTAAAGATTATATATTAGCATGTGTTAATTAGCATGTATATTTAGTTTCTTTTTTATATGACGTGAAAAACACCACTTTGCCAAACTAAAACAAACACAAGCTCGCAAATAAAACATCTCGATTCCAGTTTCCAAGATTTTCTAAAAATACAGTCTTCCCCAGCCTCGCAATCTTTCCTATCCATCGCGCAGGCGGTGCCCAATCAGGCTGCTGTCCACATCGGGTTAACGGTACGAGAGGGCCATACTCACAAACGCCAAAGTGAATAAAGCACATCAGAGGAGGCCAGACCCAAAGCCCTGACTCGACTCCAGCTAGAAGCACCCTGGGATAGCCTCGAACCCTGCCAGTGGAAAACTGGACTGACCAGAAAACCCTCAAAGAACTTGGAAGGAAAGAAGAGAGGAATATTAAAACAGATGTCTAATAGAGTTTAGTGGCAAGTGTCTGCGACAGAATCCAAGATCGCTGTGGAAGAGTAACACTCTGTCTCTGTTTACCCTCGCTTTACGTTTATATGCATGTACACAAAAATATATATATTTGTGACCTTACATAGAGAAGGTGGGTGGACGCCTGCATACGTCATTGCCGGCTGACCACTTTGGCTCGGAAGGACGAGAGCGAACCACTAAACAAATCACGTTTGACACGGCTGAGGAGATTTACAACCTCAGAGAGAACAAACAATCCCGTTGAACCCTACGATGGCCTGGGCAGCTCAAAATGCTCCATTCATGCTGCCGAACGGACGTAGCGCACTTGAGGGATGCTACACTCCCCTGTAGGGCACTTTGGGGCCAGAGAACACAGCCAAGTGCTGCTAAATCTGCCTTTTCTGCTACATCTGAGGTCAGCGAGAGCATCGAGAAGAGTTACGATGAAGCTACAGCCATCGAATGAGAGGAGACAGTCGTTGGCTCTGCACTGCACACTCATTAGTGAAGCCGAGCATCTTAAAGGGATTGTTCACTCAAAAAGTACAACTCCGTCCAGATTCACAAACAACCGGAAGAGATTGTGTGTTCTATAAGCTTTACAACAACTGAAATCCTGTTCAATAAAACATGAGTGTCTCCAAGCAGCCAGAAGCTCGTCTGCACCGTGTGCTATGATGCATACTAGATACCATTGACCTCTACAGTATTTTTTTCCTCTACTATGGAAGTCAATGGTGGCCAAAACAGCCTGGTTACAAACTTTCTTTGAAATATCTTTGTGTTCGGCAGAACAAAGATTTACACAGGTCTGAAACTATTAAAAGAAGAGGAAATAATGACAGAAGTTTTGGGTGAACTATTCTTTTAACGTTTTCAGACCAAACGCTATGAAAAATTCATCCATGAAGTATTGTCACATGGCAGTGTGTGTGTGGAGTGGAAATAAGATGCAGCATAAATGCAAACACAAGTTTCCTTTACATGAAATCAAAAACAAGTCAACAAATGTGTAATCCAGCAGCGAGGGAGTTTTGTGACTCTCAGCATTTCTGAATCATTCTTGTTCAATGTCAAGCAGCTCTTTAATCACGACTCCATCCAGATAAGCTTTAATGAAGCTACTACTGCTTTATTGTTCAGAAGATCTGAGATCAACAGATCACTTATCACATATGCTTATCATACATGAAAATGCACGCTATTTATATTTAAAGTGCTCATGATAAGGGTTAAAGTCAATGCACCTGTCTAGTTTAGGATAGAGAGATGATCTGATTGTGACAGACGCAGCTTTCATTCTCTTCACATCCTGTTTCCATCATTCATCCAACCACACAGAAGAAGGGCTTGCTGAGTCAGCACTGTCTCCTGTACACAAACACACTCCAGTCCTAAACCATAACAATACACACTCACTTGCAAAACATTAAAAAAAAATTAACAGCAACAGTAATAAAAAGAATTTTTTTTTTTGATAAAAAAAAAAATTATAATGCTAAATAAAAAAATATATATATATATGAAATAAAACACTAATTAAAAACAATATTAAAACATTTTAAAAAGTTATAAATAATAAAGATCTAAAAACTGCATATACAAATTAAATGTGTTATTTGAATAAAAAGTGTTTTTGGAAACCTTTTGTATTTCCATACAATACATTTAAATTAGTATAAATGTAACTTTATTAAAATAAATAAAAATAAAATAAATGACAAAAATTTAAAGAAGCAAATGCATGAATAATACACATAAAATAAATCTGTGATAGACGTTTAAATTGAAAGTTTTAAATAAAATAAAAAGATTTTATTATAAATAAAATAAAATAAAGTGTACTAAAATACTAAATATGTGTGTGTGTGTGTGGGCAGGTTTATTTGGTTTATGAGGACACAAATGTGTATAATGACATGGGTATGACATAGGTATTACAATATCAAGGTGTTTTATGAGGACATTTTCATTGTCCCCGTAATTCAGAAGACTTAAAAAACATAATAAATGGTGTTCTTTGGAAAATCTAAAAATGCACAGAGTTTCCTGTAAGGTGTGTGTAGGGTCAGTGTAGGACAATACCACATACAGTCTGTACAATAGAAACACCATTAAACCTATGGAGAGTCCTCATAAACCACAAAAACCAACATGTGTGTGTGTAAAACACTGTGTTATCTTTTTATTCTTCTTTCCAGCCAAAAATAAAGTAAATTCTGAAGAAAAAGAGAATGTCAATTTTAACCCAAAATGTCCATTTGTCAATATTCATTTAAAAAAAACAAATGTAAAGAGTTCAAAAGTTACATAACACAACAGAAGCGGCCTCTTATCTCCTGGTCATATTTGGTCACTTTTCTTCCTCTGTGTTTCATTTCTGTTCTGTTTCAGTTCTTTATCCATGATGAGAACATCTAATCCCTGAGCTGCACTAAACGGACACATTTCCATACAGATACACTCGACTAACGGTCAGTGATTGATTGAACAGGAATACCTCCAGAGGAGATTCAGATCTGCTTCCTGGGGCTGCAGGGTGATTTGACTAATCAGCACTTTATCAGTGACAGACGGCCCAATGTCAAAGTGTTAGAACCTGCTGAGACAGTGCTCTGACCCTCGCTGCATGCAGGAAAATGCAAATGCTTGGCTGCAACTCAGGCATGTTCGATGATTTAATCCAAGCTTTTAATTCCAAGTAGCTCCTGACAATAAATTCCATTTAAGTAGTTGGATCTCACGCTTCAGTGCATGCATTTGAGATTTCCTCCTGATAACTGCAACGTCACTTGAAGAAAACTTCCTTCTCTTTCTGTTAGCTGCAGATTTGTCTTTAGGCGCTGATGCACTGAAACAAAGCATTTCTGTAAATTATGGGATGTGACAGGTCGAAGCTTGTTTCTACTGTGGCTGTCACACTTTGAATGTTACATGTCGCAAATGTTTTTTCTCTGAATTCTTTGTTTACATATTGCAATTGTTTTTTTGTTTTGGTGCCACAATACTCATGACTTTTTATCTCACAATTCAGAATTTTCTTCACAAAATGAATGTTTAAACATAATTTCGAGAGGATCGCTGTACGAGTAATCATACACAGCTGATGACCCTTTTCCTAATCATCCCTTGTTCATTCGCGCCCAATCAAGTCATTTCCCC
>JAUCMT010000059.1:1642001-1659566 GCA_032357475.1 Enteromius thamalakanensis
CAAGGGGGTCTGAATAGTCGCTAAATATAGAGACAAAGTCGCTAAGTTGGCAACACTGATCTGTAGCGACAACAGACCATAAAGAATGATGGACAATTGTAGTTCCCGCTATCTCCCCTTCACTCTATTCGCCTGAGCAAACTTTTCTCAATAGACCTACTGTTTTATCTAGTCATGCGACCACGGTATTTTTCAAAAAAAAATTATATTGCGATACAACGGTATTTACTATACCGTTACATCCCTATTTATTATGTATATATTTATTATAAAAATAAAATAATAAAAAAATGTTATGTTTATATATTAAATATATATTAATATATAATGTAAGCACACACATATATATTATTTTGAACATTTTTTTTTTATTTTGCATCTGTTTAATCACGAATAATCATTTGACACTAATAGTATTACAGATCGGCATTTATTATTATATTGTATTAAAGTATTCTGGGTATTTAAATACAAAACACAAAAGAGAAAACATCTGTACATAATAATGATAATTTGAAAATTAAAATACGCTTTACTGTGTTCTCTTGATTAGATGAAGTTTCCACACATATTTATATTGACAGATTCAAAAGACTACAGGTTCAGGATCAAGCTGAGGTTTAAGAAACCACCACTGAGATGAACGGGACTACTGAGAGTTATTTACAAGTGTTTCCATCAACAACCCAGTGGTAATGGTGTCTGAATCCATCCCGAAAACAAAGCAAGTGCACTAAAGACCCGTGACAAGCACTGACCTACTCGCAGCTCCTGTCCGAAGACAGTGCGTTCACCCAGTGCCGAGCAGTTCCAGCGGCCGTATCTGAACTGGTACTGGCATTCGTTGATGCCCAGCTGTGCCCCTTCTCCGATCACGATGATGGCGTCCGGCCGGCTCTGGCAGATGGCGCGCTGGCGGGGTGCGAGACCGGGGATCTTATTGCAGATGATGTTCGCACCAAGGGCCACCACAGAGGAAAGAGCCCTGTGGGACAGAAGAGACAAACACAACTAGTCAAGATGAGCATTACTTGCATCATAGCATACGGATTGTATATGACCTTAAACACACATCAGAATGAAGCAGTGACGAGAACCAAAACAAAGAACAGAAAGAAAAACATTACTGAATGTACATGTGCAGAATAGAACAGAAATGACTTAATTGGAACAGCATAACTCAACATGATAGGGTGAGTAAAATATCAAGGAACAAAACAGAATAGAAGTGAATAAGTCAATATACCTGTAAATAGAGAGTAGAACAGAATACAGTAGAACAGAGCATGAATGTAGAGCAACAGTATGAAAAAATAGAAAAGAAAAAACATGACTGAACATGAAAGATTGAAATAAAATAGAACTAAATAGACCAGAACAACATACCTAAGCATGTCACAGATTAAAAAGTGAGCAGACTAAAAATGAAGAAAGCAGAATAGAATTGAACAGAAGTGAATAAGCCCATCCATAACTTTAATATGGGATATGATAAATAGAATATAATAGACCAGGTCATTACTATAGATCAGAATAGGGTAAAAACTGTGAAAAACAAAAACAAAAATGAATAAAATAGAATTTAACATACGAGAACATCATAACCGAATATGACATAACAGCAGAAGACTGAAGTGAATAGGGCAACTCATAACAAAACGTGAAATAGAAGCAATAGAACGTAATTTAATAGAATAGAATAAAACAGAATAGACCAGGTCAAATACAAAGAAAAAAAGAAAAAAAGAAAGTAAAACATTCTAAACTTCAATGAATAGAATATTATTGAACAGACCAGGGCAGCACACCTGAATAGGAAATAAGCAGAATGTAACTGAACAAAACAGAATAGAATTGAACGGATATAAATAGGCCAACACATAACTATAATACAGAATAGAATCAATAGTACAGAATAGAATTGAATAGATGAAGCAAAAAAGAATAAGCACAAATGAAAGAAAAAAACAATTAAATGTCAATTATAAAAAGAGTTAAACAAATAGAAAATAATTGAGTAATAATAATAATATTAAGTCAATAGGTAAGCGCATAACTGTAATATAGAATAGAATATTCTAAGACATAACTGTAGAGCAGAATAGGATAAAAACAAATAGAATAGAAAAGAAAAACAACGAGCGAATAAAAATAGAAGCAAACTGAAATAATCAGAACAACAAAAACAACAGCATGAAATACATGACCAAAACAGAATAAAACTGAACTAGCCAATGCATGACTATAAAATAGAATCCAATACAACCAATAAAATAAAATGCCACTCATGATATAGCAGAATATAGAATAGAATAGAATAGAATAGAATAGAGTAGAGTAGAGTAGAGTAGAGTAGAGTAGAGTAGAGTAGAGTAGAATAGAATAGAATAGAATAGAATAGAATAGAATAGAATAGAATAGAATATCACCACAGAACATGACGGAACAGACAAAAACAGCACGGAGTATAATATACAATACAGAACAGAACAATGTGTTGCTGGTTATAAAGATCATATTTTTCATGCCCCTTTTTTGAATCAACTCATATTTTCATGCAACTGTGACCACACAAAGTGGGTCATGTTCCAAACGCACACATCTCTGTCATCATACGGCTTCTCGTGTTGATACAGCCCTCGACAGCACTCTTAATATGCGCGCTGAGTATTTTCGGTGCTCTGTGTTTGCACAAACCCGCGCGGCTAAACAAGCGGGCTTCTATGTTTACGAGCATTGAACCCGTTCAGATATGTGCCTTTCAAACATGTCAGAGACGAGGGCTGTAAAAACTCGGCAAGACGCATGCCAACTTTGAAGAGTGACGTCACCGGCTGCCAAGGACTGCACCGCAAGTGCGGCGAGTTGCAACAAGCAATGCGTGTGTCAGCAGAAACGGCACGCAGGGGTGGACAGGCCGGTGTCGCTGCTGGGAGAATAGCTGTGACTTATGGATTCCTTCAAAGTAGATCAAACGGTGTGGAACAAAGACGCGGAATGTTCATTGGAAATCGGATACGGCTGGTTTGCTTCTTTTCTGGTCGTGTTTCCATGTCTACAAAGGCTTAAGAATTACTCTTAAATACAAAACCACATGTGGGATGCAGTCAGGGGACCCCTCTCTTGCTCTGTGTTTAAGAAACATCTCCTGTTTCTGCATATAATGGAGTCGCGAGGGGCGAGCAGCTAAATGTGTATGTTTATTTAAACCCTTCAGTGAACACAAACTAACACTCGACCACACGTTAATACAGCAGAGCGATGCAGCGCCTCCAAAGCCATCCAAACCAGTGTGTTTGGGCATTAGGTGGGCCGCTGTGAGGACTATGACGTTTTGCTGCCAAATCTGTAAATCTGTTCCAAACCTTGTGCCCTGCCTACCTAGAGAGCACCTTCAAAAAGCATTGTGGCCAGATTCTAAAGGCAGCATCCCATGTAGAATATCTTTGGTAATCCCACAATACAATGCAAAGTGAGTTAAATATTGTTTGTTAATATGTTTGTTTACTTGCAGAAATCTTCATTCAGCATCAGCAAGCATGCATTAAATTGATCAAAAGCAATTCTGGTTCAAATTTCTGTTTTTATTAAATGCAGTTCTTATGAACTTGTTCATCAAATCCTGAAAAAATGTCTAAAACAATGAAGCAGCACAACCATTTTCAACATTGATGATAATCAGAAATGTGTCTTGAGCAGCAAGTCAGCATATTAGAATGACTTCTGAAGGATCATGAGGCATCACAGAAATAAATTACATTTTAACACACTCAAAGAGAAAACGGTGATTTTAAAAAATGTATTTTTAAACCCTGATGACTATCTTTTTTTATCAAACTGTATCATTAAAAATGGTTCTTAGCAACCACCTGAAAACCAAACAGCGAGCTACAAAAATTCAAAAGCACCTTAGTAACTGCAGCAACAACCAAAACATTCCAAAAGCCTTAGTAACTGCATAGCAACACCCTGGCAACTAGGAGTGAGCGATATGGAAAAAATTTCATATCACGATTTTTTCTGGGAAAATCATGATTCACGATTTTTATCCCGATTCTTTTTCAAGTTGGTTTTTTAAAACTATTTTGCAAATTACAGAGGTAGGGGTGGGTGATATGGCAAAAGTATCCTATTTTATTATGATTCTTTGTCATTGATTTTACTGTTTGCAAGTTTTCTGAGCAGTACAGATAAACTAATTTGCCTTTTTTATTAGAAACAAAGCCCATAAAATAAATAAGGGCAGAGATTTAGGCCAGAATGAGCAAAAATAAAGACTGTTGTCATATCTTTGTTATTCGAATAGATACAATTACAAATTAACCTTATATGAATGAAACAAACAGTGTTTTATTTTTCAGGAAGAGTAGGTGTATTCAGCAGCATTGAAAGGTGAAACATTATATACTTCTATACTACATCCATCATTTACTCTCTCTCAAGTCGTTTTTATATGAACATTGTATTAAATTCAATGAGAACCAGCTACTGTTTGGTTACTTAAAATATCTTATTTTGTGTTTAGCACAAGAAAGAAATTAATACAATGTAAGTGCGTAAATAATGGCACAATCATAATTTTGTAGTGTACTATCCCTTTAATGACAAGCGCCGGCATGTTTAGTTCTGTCCCTTTAAGAGCTTCCTGTATGCATGCATCTAATATCCAGACACGCTTTCTTTTGATTGTTTACTTCACTTTAGACACAAGCAACTGTGTTTAACGCTGTGTTTTTGACAGTATTACCATAATCTAATGTGATAAATATCTTAGTTCAGTAATGAGGCACTATTTAACAGGTTTTTAGTGCACGTGTAACGTTAAGCGCTAGAAAAGCGCATCCGGACAGCACGCATATGAAATGTTTAATCAGCAAGACTTTAAAGCGAATAATGTCGTTTTGTGACTGTAAATAAGTGCAGTGTCCGGTGAGTGTAATTCTACCACTGAGTTAACACTGACGTGAATGTATGTCGCGTTGTACAGCATATTGAGACGGAGATGATAAAATAGCACGATACTATGATATTCCTTAAAAAACAGATCTTGGAGAAATATTTATTTGTCCTATCAGCCAACCCTACTGGCAACCACATAACATGCTACAAACATTCAAAAGCACATTAGTAACAGCATAGCAACACCCTTTTACAAAATATTCCAAATACCTTAATTACTGCATAGCAACAACCAAAACATTCCAAAAGCCTTAGTAAATGCATAGCAACACCCTGGCAACCACATAACATGCTACAAACATTCAAAAGCGCGTTAGTAACTGCATAGCAACACCCAAATCATTCCAAAAGCCGTAGTAACTTCATAGCAACACCCTGGCAACCACATAACATGCTGCAAAACATTCAAAACACTTTAGTAACTGCACAGCAACATCCTGCTGCATAACATTAAAAACACCTCAGCAGCTGCATAACAACCCCCTAGCAACCACATAAGTTAAAAAAAAACACTTAACAGCATAGCAACAACCTGCATACAACAAGCTACAAACTGACAAATACATAATGACACACAAATTTGAATCACCATAACACACTGGCAAATATATATATTTATATTTATTGTATGCGTGTGCGTGTATTTTGCATGACAAGACTACAGGATTTGCGAAACTATCATATGATATAGTCATCACATAGTTTCATCTGCAAATGTTTTTTCCCATAGCTACATAAATCAGATTGTGGGCCACGAACATGCTGCTCTCGAAACAAATGAAACACTCCACCCTCTTTTCTTTAATTTATTTGGCTTTCATTTAAAACCTCTTATTATGGCTGTCCTGCTCATCCACAGTCATAAAGTACCGACTGACGTTGTTTCTGGTTAAACAAGTTGAATATAGACTGGATCCTTCAGAGCAGGTTATTGTGATGTAAAACGTGAAGCAGTGAACCTCAGGAATATGCGCGTCACACACTGAGATTTAATATCTCAATTTTATTCTCCCAGACATCAGTAAGAATGTGTTTTTGCTTAAATCTTACACTTCTCAGATATTTCCTAAAAAAAGATCAGAGCGAAAGGGTCTCAAATATGAACTCATTGAACTAAAAAAAAATGATTTGAGCTTTTAAACTTTTTACAGCATCTTTATACACGACTGTTTGACTCATTTTTGATCATTTCATATTGCAACAAGCAATGCGTTTAATATTAAGATCCACATCATGCTAGCTACATGTTTAAAGGCTGCTTAACTAGTCCTCAAGTTCACAGGTAACACTGGATATTTTTAACTCCTAAACACACACAGTATTTTCCCATCTGAAAATAACAATGTTTTTACCAACCGACTCTACATTTAAATAGCCCCAAGTGTAAGTTTAATTGTGGTCCATATAAAATATGACAAAATAAATCAGTTCTGTCTCACGAGGAAGATTTCAAACATGAGTAGGATTTCCTGGTAAATGAGGAATAAATAATCCACAGGATGAGTAAATGCACTCTACTTTTAAACACAAGAAAATAAATGTTCCCTGTGCGCTTGGCTCCAGCTATCACCCAGTCCTTTCTACTTAAAACAAATCCTGCTAAAACAAACTCGAAACTACCAACATGGACGAAGTGGCACCGGAAAACTTTCAAACCTCAGACTGTACATCTTTAAGCACTGAGAAAAAGAGCAAATGTGACTTTTATGGGCCTATTTATATGTCTAAAACGGCAATTTATTAAGACTATGTCTCTTGCAGAATAGCAGAGCATGCTTCTTACTAACGGGACATAGTGAAATTATATTTTGTTTCCCCCAAAATACGTCGTCATATCATCTGGGAAAGCATAGTTTTATGGCTATGATGGCGGAAGCGCTGTATAAAAACACTATATACTATATTATACTAAATAACAACATGTATGGTGTTAGAAACCTCACAGAACTTGTTTGAATAATAGACAAGTGTATTAAAAATCATTCAGATGAAGTACAGATTCCTCCATTCTTGCCTTCCTAAAAAAACTCAAACGTTCCCATAAATATTAGTGAGAAAAAAGCACCGACCACAAACTTCCTTTTAACCTTCCTTTAAAAAGCCATTAATTCCACAAAATGTATCAAATTTGCAATGTGCCGAATTAAGATGGTTTAAAACGTAGAAGCAATTTGTGATGTGCAAACCAATGCTATACATAGACTTGCTCACTCAAACGCCAGCAAAAACCCACATCTAATTTTGAAAATTGAGTTTGGGGTCTCCAGCTGCTAAATTAGGACCATGGTCTGGAGGTCATTTGACAAAGAGACACAGCAAAGGTTTGGGAAGAAACTATAGGAAAAGGAATTTACAGACCAACTGCATCGCTGTCGGTCAAAAGTGCTGCTCTGAAGTGCACTTGGACAAGTAGCAAATACAGTGTAGTTGAACTTGTAAACGTAATATGAAGGTAAATCCAGTGGAAACTGGGACTAGTTGTGACACAGAGTAGTTGTGGTTTAGGGCTTAAACTCAGCTACTAAGCTTAAAGAGTCAAATCTCTCCAGCAGTGATCATCACATTTTTTAAAATTCACTTTTTCATAGGAAGTCAGGTCAGGCCATGTCACATGTTGTTTATACAGTTACATTTAATATTAATTGTAACTCATAACTTAATGTTTTGGGGGGTTTTTTTGTTTGTGCTTTCATGTTCACTTTTTACATTATGCAGAAAAGTCTTACAATGGCCTGTGATATGAATCGATCAATAACCCCATATTTCAACTTGCCCTGATATAGGGATCTATTTCTTGAGCAATAACAGTTGTAAAGCTCAATTGCTTTAAGTTTGTGTCTGTGCAAATATAAACAGTAAATAATAAATATTCCGTGTGACAACTAGCCCCACTGTCTTCTTCTTCAGTGGTATCATTGCATTTACATGCAAAACTTGTTTGTGCTGGTTTTTAGAGCAGGTGAAGGTTGAAGCGAGGAACCGTCTGTCTTTAAAACCAAAGTGACTTATAATTGAACACACACACACACACACACTTTATATATGAATCTTACTGAACTTCTCTGCCACTCAGTGGCCAAATGAAACTCTCTTACCCGAAGCAGATTTTCACTTCAATACCCTCTTCTATACTGCAAATCTTCAGTTGTTGTTACATTAATGAGCTATTTCTATCCATCCTGACCCTAAAAAATATTAAGATGATTCAGTCATATCAAAGCATTAGAATAAAACCCCCACAGGAGACATTGTTTAAGGTCACCTGACAAAACATTCCTTACATTGTAAGTTCATGGACTTCCCTTTAAAGTTTCTTATCGCATGAGAAAAAAAAAGGGAAATTAGATTAAACTGAATCATTTTCAGTTGCATTTTGACACAAGTTCCTAAGAATCACTGTCAACAGCGTTATTCGTGAAGCTGAATTAAATATTAACTACTGTATTTGCTCAACGCGTCACAGGTTCATTCAGAAAAATCAGTTCAGATGCAGGAATCTCCCTGGATCAATGATAAACCCTCATCTCTTATTGATCCATCCTCAAACATTATCAGCCAAAGATTTAGACACATCTACTGCATTTCCAACATTGTAGAGTGACAGTAAAGTGATGAAAACCCTGGAAATGGAATATTGATGTAGCAATCAACGCAAATGAAATCTATCCTATATTTGAGCTTCTTCTTTGTCTAGATTCCAGCTCTACTCACTTTGGACATTCATCTACTAAATGTGCAATTTGTTGAAGAATTGATATCGAAATCTGTCATAATAAGGCATTCTAAAGGATCCTAGGCAGAATGCATGTTTCAAATATAAAATAAAAACTAGAACTTAATTCCCAGCTAAGCTATGATAATTCCCAGTAAAACTGGGCATCAAAAACTGTCTATTATTCCATATACAAATAGGTGAATAAACATGGATTCATCCCAGCAAGAACTTGAATTAGATCCATAGTACTTGATAGAAATTCCAGCAAGAATCCTGTACATGTTCCTTTGGGATAATTGTGAAGGATGTGGGATGTTTCTCAAACAGTATCAAAGGAGATCCCAAGCACGCTAGACACTTGTTAGGTGGGTTTCCATCACCTGTCCAACTAATGCATTTCAAAACATGCATTTAAAAGTAAAGCAATGCTTATATAGTGTACGCACTGCACACATTCACTAAAACATTTAAGTCTTGGTAGGGAAGAAACTGTGGTCAAGTGCGTCCAAACTTTAGACTAGCACCGCGCGAGCGCGAAATCGACAGATTTAGAGGTTTGTAAACTTACAGGTAGCTCCCGCTGGTGAGGATGAGGAAGATCTGCGGGTAATAGACAGACAGCAGCACACTGCGCGAGGAGAAGAGGATCATGGTGACATACGGACGCTTTTCTGACTGACTGAGAGAAAGAAACGCGTTTAGTTCCAGTTGCACGTCTGTGATGTTCGCGAACGGAGCTTCTTTGAGGCTGCGCGTAACTCCCAGACGCGTGTGTGTGCGAAGGAGACGCGCTGTGTCATCGCGCGGTTCGTTTAGTCGGAGCGTTCTGACGGGTTTTTGGGGGATTTGGGGATGGAAACAGAAGTGGCTCTCTCCTCTCCGGAGACTCCGGGCTGCCATTGGGCAGAGGACGGCACCATCACACCACCACCATCCGCCCACTTTTGGATAAAGGGGCCACTAGGGGCCACACTGACAGCGCGCCCGTGCCCGCTGGAGAGGTAACCGGTGATCCCTACCGCTTCACATATATATATTCACATATTACACTTAAAATATTTACTTCGTTGGCTTGTAATCGGCGTGTCTCTTCCTGGGCTCCATATTAGCACGGAATTTTCTTTGCCTTGATAACTTAATAACGTTATAGTAGTTTCATAAACAATGGCATTTTTAATATTTAATCCAAACTGTGATCGTTAATTGTTCATCCAATAATAATCCTGATGGAAAATATATGAGGGGTTGCTATGGTTACATGTTCAGTGACTTGTGATCGTGGGGCTGCAAATAAATATTGCCATTACTTTATGTCACTGTATATAAAGGTTTGTAACAACTACAGTGCTCTTTGGTACTTACTAAACACAGTCTTAATATGTTTTTTTCAGCTGCATGTACTAGGCTATTTATAGGTTTTAAATTGTACATTAAGGAATCATTTTAGAAGTTAAAACATGAAGACACTGGTCCAAAAGACAACCCATAAATCTATAGGCCAGCTTTATTAATGTGCTGAGTGAAATGTCGTGCTTGTACCTGCATGTGCTGTATGTCATCATAGTGAAAGAGGGTAAAGGGGGTATAGTGACAGATATCAAGCCTCAGGGGTGACAAAACAGGTTTGACCTGACGAGACCCCACATTATCTACAGATCTCAAAGCATGCTTTCAGTCCTATGAGGTCTTGTGAGCAACCTTATGCCTTCTCCAGATTGCATGATTCATCTAAAAGCTTTGGCATAATGATAAATGCGCTTCCAAAAATGAAAGAGAAAAAAAAAGTGACTCATGAGGTGCTTTTCTATTTTATAAGTTCCTCTAAGCTGCATAATCACCTGTTTCGGATAAATAACAGCGGCACGAATGGATTTCCACTTCAAATAGTGGATAGACTATGATCTGTTTGTGCGTGCATAGGCATACGCAGATCTAGATATGATATCCTAATTCCATTTTGCATCGCTGAGAGTGTCGTTTCTCAAATGGCAGTGCATATGCGCAGAATGAAAACAAATAAAAGAGAGCAAAGAGTTAAATATATCAAGTAAATCATGAATAGACTAGATGACAGGCGACCCTCTCTTGGAATACGAACAAATCCCTCAAGAATTCAGGTGAGGTCTTGCAAAACTGGAGGGTGAAGGAATGTGGAAATACAACTCGGTATGCTGTTATTACTGAGGGTATAGAGAGGTGAAAGCGAGAGAAAACCACAGCATGGATCTTCCTTTAAACTAGTTAACTAAGAAAAACATGCAGTGGAAAATAGCTGTAAAGATCATGAGCAGGTGTACAGATCTGAATAGTACATACTGATCAACTGCATGTTATTTATAAAAGCAATACATTTTTGGATTAGAAAGCTGGCAACCTAAAGTAAATGCAGAACAAAATGCCATTAAATGGGATTTTATTCAACAAATGTGCCATTTTTCAACTCCAAGTACAAATACTTGTGGAAACTTGTGGTGTGAAATGCCATAATCCATCAATAATGCATGCATAGTAATCGGGAACTACAGTAGACAACAAGAATGGGTATGGTTTGGGTTTTAGGACAACTCTGATGGAAGTTGACTATTATATATGGAACATAAAAACACTGCGTGACCATTTAATATTAAGGTTTAGTTGATTAAAAATGGTGCAATCTATCAATTTTCACTTAAAATGTTGATATAACAGCAGCTAAAACAGACAGTGTTTTTATTAATATTATTTTAATATTTCGTTTTTAAGTTTTAAGTGAAAACATTTATTAATTTTGTTGTATTTTCTGTAATTTTTATTAATTTACAGTAGTTTTAGTTATATTAGTACATCAAGTGAAATGTTGCATTAGCAACTAGCTGAAGAATAATAGAAATATATAAAAAATGGTATTTCAAGTAAAGAATATTTATATATGAGTTTGTGTCACCTTCCCAAACGTAAACATCAAATGCATTGCTTTGAAAGCACAAAATAGCCTACGTATAGCATAAAGTAGATCCTCAGCTTACCCGAGTCGAGAATAAATGATGCCGAAACACAGGAGCACGTTAAAGATCCACAATCGTAGGGGTCTGACCATGATGTCCAATCAGTGCAGAATTCCAGCTCACATCGGCCACTCCGTTTCACCTGCGCAGGTAAACACGCTCTTTCTGTCTCTCCGACGTGTCTTTCTGATTCCCTGTAGAGTTAGAAACCTGAGAGCCATAGTCAGGGTTCAGCTCACGCTCTTGGGATGCTTTGCCGTCTCGTTCTCGGGTCTGAAGGCGAGATTGAGGCTTACAAACTCTGTTTTCAAGGAGGAGCGAGTGGAATGTTTTCAGGTGAACCTGCCGTGCGCGTCGGGTTCCTCCTCCTCTCTCTCGGGGGGAATGCCCACGGTTTTATGTTCCAGGTTCACCGACTTGCTGCTGCTGCTGCTGCTGGTTTGTTAAATTCTTTCCATTTCTCCGCAGGTGAAAGTCTAGGGCAGGTAACACAAGCCTTTATCCACGCCCCTTCAGCTTTACGCTCACAGATGAGAGCATTTTACAGACATGAAGCACGTGCTTTGGCTGCACGGACCGCAAATGAAAGGCACCGAGGCTCAGCCCTCCCTTTTCATAATGAAATTGGCTGCAAGTCCATTGCACAATCATGCAACAAAGTGATCGTTCCATGCATACATGTCTCATGGCTGATATTTCATGAATCGTGCTTCAGAGGGAGGGACAAGAAAGGGGGACTGCATGATTTTGTGCCTGTACACATTCGAAAATGTTTTTTGGGGCAGAAATACTTCATGCAATGTATTTGAATCAGTGGTTCATTTACTAATAGATTTACATGCAATGTACCACCATAAAAACATGTTATAAAACAATATACTAGGTAATGCATTTGAATCAGTTGCCTTTCTAACAGATTTGGATGCAATGAACCAACATAAAAACATGTTTTATGGATGCAAACATCATTTTTAGCAATGCAATACATTTTTTGAATTTTTGGGGGGGTCCAGACTACAGTATATATTTAGCAATGCATTTGAATGAGTGGTTGGTTTTCTAAGAGATTAGAAAACAATGCACCACCATAAGAACATGTTTTGTGGGTCTAAACATTATTAAGGAATGCATTACGTATTCAAATTTGGTTTTGGGTCCAAGCAATGTTTTAAGCAATGCCTTTGAATCAGTGTTTGATTTTGTTGTATATATTGGATATTTTGCAATGCATAACATATTCAAAATTGTTTTGTTTGTTTGTTTGTGTGTGAAACAAGATCAGTAGTTGGTTTACTAATAGATATTCATGCAGTATACCAAAAGAAAAACATATCTTGTGGTTGCAAACATTTTATTTAACAATGCATTTGGAAAAATGGAAAACAAAAATGGAAGTTTCTTTTCAGAAAACCCCGGTAATCTCATATGTTTCTCCTCTTGAGTTTCGTAAGAGATCTCAACAATGTCGTCAGATTTGCTAAAATCAAAAAGTCTTAAACTCAAAATGAACTTGTCTACAATTTTTTTTATTTTTTTTATCAGCATAGATTTTATAGCTCTGTATGCCAACAACTGACTTGATTCAACTGATTGGTGTCTATTTTTACTATCTCAGAAAATTCAAAAGAGAAATATTCAAATCTGTGTATAAAAAGCTGATTAGAGGTTTTTAAAAGATGCATATTTCTACTGCATATATCTAAAGCAGTTTATTTTAAAAATAAAAATAAGTGAACTGCAAAAGCAAAATAATACTAATAATAACTTCAGTGCTGTCCACTGCAATGCCTTTAAATTGCCTTCATTTGACACATAGAAAGCTGTGATTAATTGGACTGAATTTTCAAATTGTTTAAAAAGTAATGTTCTTTTTTTAATTGTTTCAAAGCCACGTCTTTGTATAATTTAGTATTGCAGTGATTACCTTTTTTTGCATGCAATTTCTGTACAGGACAGGTTCAGAGTCTATGCGTAATGACAAAACAACACTCCCCCTTGTGGTAAAAAAAAAGCAAACACCTCACTGCAGCCGCCCAGGATTACACATATGATTTCTCTGGATTATATGGAGTGCATTTAATAAGCATATTCTGAGAAACTAATAATTTAAAGCTTAGAATTAATACTCAGCATTCTTAGAAGAAAAACGTTGTCGTGGCAACACAAGAAATATACTATTGTACATGCGTGCAAACTGGTTTTGGGTGGTACTTTGTGCGTGTTTGCGGTATGGCAGTGTCTGTCAGTGGTTAATAAAAGCTGGCATGCCTACAACTTCTGATAACCAACAATTCAAACAGTTAACAGGAGTTTTTAGATTTATGACTTAGGTTAATTTCAGGGACTAGCCGTGATGCAGTAATGTAAGCAATGCAGAGAATGTCTAGTCATGCAGACTGTACTTTAAAGTTGCCATCTTAAAATGGCTTTAAAAAATTCAGCCTGAAAATACCTTAAATAACAGGTCAACAATATGCAAAATTGTATGTAAAAAAATAAAATAATAATAATAATAATAATAACGTAAAAAACAAAAATGTAATAATTCAAATTAAAAACCAGACATAGCATACAATTGGACAAAAAAGCATCTTGAATTAAATTTAAAATAAATAAATAAATAAAAATTAATTAATTAATTAATTAAAAACAAAAAAGTTGTAAAAAAGCCCACAAATTGTACAGCACTTAATTAGAGAGAAAAAAACAAAAATAAATAAATAAAATGTAAAAAGCCCTATGAAAAAAAAATATATATATACATAATATATAACAAAGACATTGCAAACAAACAAAAAATAATTTGAAAAATGTAAAATTTGAAAATGCAATCAAATTAAATTGCAACTGTCCATATAAAAGGCCTCAAACAAATGCAACTGAAAGAAATTAAAAATGAAAGACAATCAAAAGTATATATATATATATATTTATATAAAATCAAATCAATTGTGTACCATGAGAAAAGGATATGAGATCATCTGTGATTTTTCTTCACAACAGGACAAAAAGTGAGGCTTTCAGTAGGGATTTTTTTAACAAACGTAAACGTGGCGGCCCCCAGATGCACACACACACACTTATGAAGTAATGATTCTTCAGTACTTCCTGTTAATGGCACTAGTATGTCACTCATCTGTTCAGATGGTTCATTTTTGTTGACAGAAAAACCCAACAAACCACAGAAATGCTTTGTTCCTTGACATCCCTTCTTTTACAGTTTTAAGAGCGCACTTCAAAACAAGCTCACTGTTACACCAGATGGGCGCTCGACGGATTGAGACTCAATATAAAGTTGCTCAGGGGGTGATTGTTGCGGCGTGGCGGTGTTTGAAGCGTCTGCATAAAACGATGGTCTTGTTTGTCACCATGGCCGTAATTTTTTGATTTAGCTTCATTAAAATGTTTAAAGGACTACCAATCTGCTGCTTTTATGGAGTCCAATTGTCAGGATGGCATGTGTCACTGCGTTTTCATGCCACATGAAAAACACGTCACACATGTTGGTGTGCGTGCAGACGGTTTTGTGCTTTATTCGAGGCAAATGTGCTTCCAAGAACACTTCAAAAAAGACAAAAGGATGATGTCATATAAAGACAAACAGGTCAAATCCACACAGATTGCTTCTCTGTGAGGTATAAAAACAATGCCTCTTCATATGTATATTAGTGCTGTCAAACAATTAATCGCATCCAAAATAAATGTTTTTCTTTACATAATATATTTGTGTATACTGTGTATATTTATTATGTCTATATAAATACAAACACATGCATGTGCACACTGTGTTTAAGAAAAATGTAATGCTTTTATATTAAATATATTTATATACATCAAACATAATAAATATATAAATGCATTTACATGTAAATATTGTAGAAATATACTGCATGTGTGTATTTTAATATATACATAATAAATAAACAGTACAGACTTATATTGTGTAAATTGCAAGTATTCATTTGACATCACTAATATGTACTGTGTGTATATACAGTATATATATATATATATATATATATATATATATATAGTACTGTCAAAAAAATGACAAAAAATTTTGATTAATCTCAAGCATCCAAAATAAATGTTTTTCTTTACATAAAATGTATGCATGCATATTCATGTATATTTATTATGTATATATAATACAAGCATATATTTTGAAAAAAAATATATATATATTTATACAATTTTTCATTATATATATATATCATTAATAAATACACAGTTCACACATGAACAAAAGCTTAATTTATGTGACATTACAGTATGTTCTAAATTCTTGTTGTGAGATGTAAAATCTGCTTAAGCAACATAAGAAGCTATTAAAAACACTAACACACAGTTAACTAGAGGTTAGTGTAAATGCACTCAAACATTGGCTGTGTTCCAAAACCTAGTGCCATTTAAAGTATACGCTGATGCGTTCTCAGTGTTGCATTTTTGTGCTTATTAAAATATATAATACATAATGCTTGCAGTATGCCAATATTAAATGTAGGTTGTTAATAACTCTTGTTATCAGACCTGAAATTGCAAATAGGTCACACAAAACGGGCCATTTTCTGAAAATTGACTCACCCAAAATATAGATCATCATCTCTTCTTCATCAGATTTGGAGAAATGTAGCATTAAATCACTTGTTTACCAATGGATTCTCTGAAGTGAATGGGTGCCGTCAGAATGAGAGTCCAAACAGCTGATAAAAACATCACAAGTAATCCAAAGTTGAAAAAAACATTCTTAAAAATAAAAATCTGTAATTAATATTTTAACTTTAAAGCATTGCTTTCAACCAAAATGTCCAAAAAGTCCATAATTTGTGAATTATTTTCTGAATCAGGAAATATGCACTGATGAAGCACCATTGACTAGCCAAAACAGCTCTAATGTGATAGCACAACAGGAGATGGACTTTTTTTAGTGCAAGGAGCATTATTACGGATAATAGACTCGCATTTTATCTAAAAGCTGTGGTTTAAAGTTAAAACCATAAACAAAACCATGTCTCATCACGACAAACACGAAAATTGCAGTGCAGTTAGAGCTTCAATGCATTTAAAAAATAAAGGCACGCACGATTTGAGGAGACGTTCATGTTTCTAATACAAACAGTGCGGGATCAATTATGCACTAAAGTTACTTAATGCTAGAGTAATAAACGACAAGGTGAATAAAGACCATCCTGAACACCAAACCGTGCGAGTCAGTGAAATGATCAACCTCTATTTACTGTAAATGCTAATAGCTGAGTTTACACAAATGTCTTGTGGAAAACCACACTTTGACTCATTTCATTTGTCTGAGTTAATTTATGCGCTTCAAGGGCAGATGACACAACTGAATTGAGCAAACCAGAGGAGTAAAGATGGTGATTTACCCCAGACTGTGATTTGGTAAGGGTTTGGCTGGTTAACATGTTCCAGTTAGCCTCAGCCTGTATATGTGGTTGTTTTGCAATTACACAGATGCTTTAGCAGTGACCCAACAACTGCCATTAGGAGGGATGGGAATGCTAATGAATACTTTCTCCAGTACTCTACTGTACGTCCTATAATGGGGTTTGTCATCATAATCCAACACAGCCCTGAAAATACTATATTAAAGTTCCGTTCAAAAGTTTATGTTGATCAAGGTTGAATCTATTTGATAAAAAAGACAAAAAAAACAGTAATTTTGTGAAATATTATTGCAATATAAAATAATTTTTATTTTAATATATTTAAAAGAACAGTGTGTTATTTAAAATAGAAATCTTTTCTAACAATGTCTTTACTTTCACTTTTTATACACTTAACAAAAATATAAACGCAACACCTTTGTTTCTGGACTTAAAGATCTAAAATTCATTCCAGATACACAATATTACCATTTCTCTCAAACATTGTTCACAAATCAGTCTA
>JAUCMT010000059.1:1669204-1688863 GCA_032357475.1 Enteromius thamalakanensis
TAAACTGCAGTGGAAGCGCAAACCGAGCCGAAGTGAGCCGTACCGTGCCGTAACGAGCCGTGCCGAGCCGAGTCGTACCACGCAGTGGAAAAGCGCCATTGGAGAACTTTCTGAGCCAATCAACTGAGCGACAATCGTCACATGACTAACCACTCCGGAAGATGACATCACAACAACACTGATTAGTGTTCCTTGCAAATATGTTTATTCTGAGCTTGAACGACATAAATGGAGAATCAGTGACTTGTTAATTAGCCTTGGTTATGTTCATGCTAATAAAAAATGTGGCAAATCTGACACATTATTTGTGCCATTTATGGCTTTAGTGACAATAACTGTTCAATAACAGTCTGACACTAGCATGTAGCTAAGCTAATCATAAAAGCAAACCACAAAATAATAGATATTCATGCTTTTTAAAGCAAACTAAATTTGTTTGTAAATTTGTTTGGTGTTTTTTCTGCTGGTTAAATACATTGAACTAATGTCAGTATTGGGTTTTTTGCTTTTTCTATTTTTTAAGCCTTTAGGACATTAATTTTTAACATTATATAATTGTGCTGAACGAGAGTGGACTTTAACAAAGTGCATATAATTTTTTGGGGTTTTCTAATGTTCTCACACATCTTCACTTCTGGTCAAAATCTGTCAATGGGTCGTGGCTGAAGACTGCAGAAAGTTTTTCTTGCTTTCCAGAGTCCCACAGCAGCCTGATCATCAATTGCTTTCCCGTCAATGAAAGTAAAAAACATTGGTTTTACTTACGGGAACTTGATCGGTATCCTGCTATAAATTGTCAGACAGTAAGAAAGAAGGACAGCTTGGTTATTGAGATGTACATGTTCTCCCTAGATACAAAAGACAATAAACTTTAGTTGCACTTAACGTAATTAGGCCTGAAAACCATATGCTATTACAGACACATATCCAGGGCTAAATCACAGAGAAACGCTATGTTTAAGAATATTAAGTCAAGCGATGCTTTAGAAAATATAATGTCAGCAACCTACGTCAAGATAATTGTAGTTTTTAGAGACCACAGCGAGAGATAATTATTTAATTCCTCTCAGAAATATATTATGTTGTATCAAAAAAAAGTTTTGGAAGTTAATGTGGAAAAGCAAGACTGTTAGGGTAACAAAATAAAGATGTAGGCTATTAGTATCTCCTCACACTGGAACATTGCAGTACGCAGCGCTGCAGTTAGAGGTCGCTCAAGCGATTCAAATTGTACAGAACTTCTGCTGAGTATTTTACACGAAGAAAGTAACGTTGTTTTTTTCTTTTTTCACGTTTTTGTGTGCATTGCGACAGCAAGGCTGTGAATAAGCAAATACAGTGGTCTGTACTAGTATGTGCACACTGTAAAAAAACATTTAAAAAAGAATATATATATATATATATATATTCTTTTTTTTTAACTCAACAATCACATATCTCACATTTACTATGGTACATAAGTATACCATGAAATGTTCCTTTGGTAAATTTTACATGATTTATAAATAATAAAATAACCTAAAAAGCATCTTGATACAGACTGATTAATAAAAAAAAGTCTTCTCATAGAAGCACATTTCTGAAATCACTGACAGTTTGGTTGTCTACCAGCAGGTGGCGCAATGTCCTCATTAACCTGGCAGGGATCTCCTTTCACATTGTACTGCTGCATGTGCTGGAACAGCCTTTTTCTCTCGGATTACGTCCGTCTCTCTCGTGTCAGGTTTTAGCGGGGCCCCTCGTCCCCAGAGACAGATTACATTCAAACGCACCGTTCAGCGCAAACGACACGCCAAACATACTGAATCACGACCAGCTTTTCCCGAGCGCTCGCCAAAATGAAACGCAGTTACAGCGGCCGGATCGGTGGCAAACACCTGCACATCATTAGTCATTAGATTTGTTAGCGCTTTAGGCTCGGTTTGCACGCACGGATGAAGGTGCACGAGAGAACTCGGAGAACCCGCTGATTGCGCACATCTCCTCCAATTGTGCCCTCTTGTAGCGACGAGAACAACGCCACAATTTACACGCTCTGGGTTCAAAGTGCTGGTAATTAAAGCAGGCCTTTGCGTGTCGCCGTGCCGAGAAATCTTTTGTTTTAATTCGCTTTTAATCAGAAAGGACAAGCTGCCGTGATGAGCCGTTGAAAAGACACTCGAGAGAGCTAATGAAAGAAACAGAGAGCAAAGGAAAGGGCGAATTAGGAAAACAAAGAGCTGATTATCATAAGAAAATAAGCTTTGTGCACTTAAAGGAACCGTTCAACCAAAAATGGAAAAACATCTATCATCATTTACTCACCCTCATGTCGTTCCAAACCTGTGAAACACAACATTTCATACAGTAAAAGGGCTTTCGAAGTCCAAAAAGACCATAAAAGCACTCAAGACTATATTCCAAGTTTTCTAAAGTCACACAATCTTTTTGCACAAAGCAAGCCGAGTTATTGTTTGATAGTTGACCACTGAAGTTCTGAAATCTGATTCATGTATACTTATTCAAGTTACTAATGTTATAAACAATTACGAGACACAAAAAACAATGGTTTTGAGATGTTGAATTATTTAAAATCCCATGTGCATAGATGCTCAAACTCATATCTAGAACAAAATGTAATTGTTTTTGTTTTCAAATTTCAGTCTTTCAGTTGCATCATAATATTTAAAATGCTATGTAGCCCATATAGAGAAAAAAAAATTTTCTAGTAATTGCATGTTGCATGTTGTCTTGCAAAAGTTTTATGTCCCGTATGCTCATAAAGTGTGCATTTGTTGCAAGTAAGTGCAAAGTATCTTGAGGTATGTGTACATTTTGTGAGTGATCGCAGCATTTCTCTGGGAAAGACAAAAAGACATGGCAGCAAATGCAACGTTTTTAGGGGAACTCGAAAGTTTATGCGCGAAATGCCAATATTTTGCCAGCAAATGCAAATTTCAGAATAGATTTGCAGGCAGAAACATAGTTTCTCGGGAGAATCACTATAATATTTGCCATCAAATGTGTTTCTGAGGGCGACGTAAAAAAAAAAGTTTCTAGACAACGCAATGTTTTAGAAGAATGGAAAAGCTTCGCAAATAAATGCAATATTTCTCAAGGGACCATAAACTTCTGCAAACATTGTTTCTTAGGGGAACGTAAAAGTTTTGCAAACAAATGCAAAGTTTCTAGGGGGAAGACAGAGTTCTGAAGGTTTGCCTGTGAATGCAACGTTTCTAACAATCTAATTCTAAGAAGTTTTTTTTTGTTTTATTTTTGGTTGGAAATGCAATGTTTCTTGCAGAATGTAAAAATTCTGCCAGCAAAGTCTCATGGGGGAACATTAAAAAAGTTTTGCTAGCAAATGCAATGTTTCTTGGATCAATGGCAATTTTTTAGATAGCAAACGTAATGTTACTTGGAGAATGTAAAATTTAGCAAATCAAAGCAGCAATACTACGTTTCTCAGGGGAACGTAAAAAGGCTTTGCGAGCAAATGCAATGTTTCTCTGGGAAACAGAAAATTTTGCCAGCGCAAACTTAAAATTTAATTTATCAATTTATCGCAAATTTAAACATTTCTCTGAAAATGCACACATTTTGCCAGCACATGCAAAATTTTCCAGCTCCAGGAAATGAAACGTTTCTTGGTGAATGCAAACATTTAACCAACGAGTGCAGTTTCTGCAGAAAGCACAAAACTTTTGTTTGAGTAAGCAGATGTAACGTATTTCAAGAGAATTTAATTTCAGAGGAATGCACTCATTTTACCAGCAGATGCAAAGTTTTGCGAGTGAACCCAGTGTTTCTTGATGTAACATGAAAGTTTCTCGGGCAAACGGAAAGTTTTGTTAGTGAAAGCTAAATTTCAAAATGCAAATGTGAAAGTTTTGGGTGCAACCATCCCGGGCTCACGGCAAGATTTTTTTTTTCAAGATTTTTGCTAAATTGAACGTATTTTACGAGTTGCCTAGACCTACCTGTCACTGGGGTTTAGACAAAACATAAAAAATGAATCAGGACAAATATGTGCAATTGTGTTGGATCAACTGCAACTGAGGGAGTTTAACCAACAAATGCAAAGTTTCTCAGGACAGTGTGAAAAACAACATATCTCAGAGCAAATGCAAAGTTTTTAATTAAGGAACGTTCGAGTTTTCCAAGTAAATGCATTAACAAGAATTTGTTTTCCTATCACTTTGTCGTAATTTAGGTCATATTTGAACTGAACATCTGTGTGAATGCGATTTGATAGCTGGATCTGGATCTCTTCTTCATGAGTTATGACTTCAAAAGATGTCGAGAATCATGGACTACTTGTTTGAATGCAGTTTCTGCAGAAAATAGAACACAAACATTTTGCCAACAGACGTAACATATTTCAAGAGATTAAAAAGTTTTTCTAGAAAATATTTAGGAGGAATGCCATTTTTTTACCAGAAGATGCAAAGTTTCTTAAGGGAATGTAAAAGTTTTGCGAGTGAACCCAGTGTTTCTTGATGTAACATGAAAGTTTCTCGGGCAAACAGAAAGTTTTGTTTGCGAAAGGTAAATTTCGAAATGCAAATGCAACATTTTTCGGTGCAACCATCCCAGTCTGACGGCAATTCGTACATATTGTACTAGGTGGCTAATACGAGTTGCCGATTCGTAGGAATTTGGACGAATGATCTACATATCACCCTGCCCCTAAGCCTACCTGTTACTGAGGTTTAGACAACTTGTACAAAATCGTACGAGGTCAAATACGAATTAGTACAAATTTTCCACCCCAGTACAACGTATCTCAGCAAATGCAAAGTTTTTTCTTAAGCAACATGCAAGTTTTCCAAGTAAAAGCAAATGTATTGATGGGAATTTGTTTTCCTATCACCTTGTCGTAACGTAGTCTACGTCATATTTGAACTGAACATCCGTGTGAATGCGATTTGACAGCTGCAGTGGAAAATGTCAGTAAATAATGACTTAAATTTGGATCTCTTCCTCGTACAAAGCATCTTATGACTTCAGAAGATGTCGAGAGTCATATCGGCTACTTCCTGACCAATCAGGAAGGAAAAGAGGATTCTTCTGTTCGTCCAACACAACTTAACCTTATGTGACATCGGACAGATCTAGTGAAGTTTCATTTGTAGAGTCTCTGCAAGCCTGCCCATTTCATCTGATTGCGTAGGACGAAGCAGCCTTGAAAATCCTCCCATAATCCCGCAGAGCGAGTCGAGGGCCGGCCTCTCTGGGGAAGCAGGGCCTGAAGAAATAAATTCAAAGGTGTTTTAACAGTAATATATCCAGCACTCACCTCCATCCGTGCGATGTGGGTTTTGGATCAGCTGTGAGAGTGTGTTTATCATTACTCCGGCGGCAATGAAATACAGATGTTGTATCTATACTGGGATGAACCGTCGTGTGATACAAGAAGAAACTTGACATCCCAACGTTTAGAGAAGAAATAAAGAGTGAGAGAGTGCAGTGAGCTAGATCGTGTGCCAGATCAGTTGTAAGAAGGCCACATATTTTATAAATATAAAAAATAAAAAATGACTAAAAAATATATATGTACGTCAAAAGCACAACTTTATATTGTTTTTAAGTGTAGAATTACTAGAGCTGTCAAACAACTAGGTCCAAAATAAAAGCTTTGTTTTTGTGTGTGTGTATGCTGTGCATATTATTTGTATATAAATGCACACACATGCATGTATATATTTTGAAAATACACATTTATTTTTATAGTTTATATCAAATGATTAATATTTAACCAAAACAATTTTCTTAAATATATACATGCAAGTGTATTTAAATATGAATGATAAATATACACAGTACACACATAACTATTAAGTAAACAAAACCATTTATTTTGCAATGCAATTAATCATTTGACAGCACTAATTATATTTATGTAAACTTTTAGAAACATTATTTACATTATAAAATGTAATATAAGTATACAGTAATGTTAAAGTTACAGTTATCATTTTATTTTATGCTATCACAAAGAATGATGCAAAGTTGCTGTGCAAACCTTAAAAAATGGTTAAAAGAGTGATATTTTTCTGCTAGTGGTAAGGGAAATAAATAAATGCTGTTACTAAAAATCTGCATTTTACAAATAGCTTATAACATGGCTCCTCCAATCCAAATTTAGAGAGAACTCATGTTATAGCATTTAATTAACCCTGGTTTTCTAAAGAAATTTCTGATTAAGTAACACTTCAGTATGTAATCTAATCCCAGATCACAGCACAAACACAATTTCAGCTTTAACCTCCAACAGTTTTACCCAGTCACATGACCGGAGCAGCGGAGCCATGACGTCATCTCCTGTTCGTCACACTGGGCTAATCTAATTAGGCCCATCCGTGAGTGTCTTTCTGGGTCATCAGGGCTGATCCTCCCTCTTTGTCTCCAAACACAAGAGCCATGCAAGACACACGCAGGTAAAAGCTGCTAGGAGCACGTTAGAGTTCACAGCGGGACAGGCGCCCTCCGTGAACTTGAGCCGAGGCAGCATGTTTGTTTATGTGTGACACCTGTGACTGAGCCATTTCTGAAGTACCTCTGACTGATCACAGCCAAAGAGCAGAGAAACATCACCTGTCTGTCTGACACAGCTGTGCCGTCAGGTCAACATGACACTCAAATGATGATTAACACATATGGAATTAATAAATGCATTAAAAAAAGAGTTCAGGTCAGTTAGTTCTTAAAACTGGAACAAAATAAAACACAAAATACAAATAAATACAAACAACAATTGAAAGGTTTTTTTTGCTGTATATTTCATGTTTTTATAATACCTTATTGAAAAAAAAGATGTGTGTGTGTGTGTTTAAGCAAAATCATGCAATAAAAAAACTATTTTAAAATCAGACACTGGATTACAATGGAAATGCCACATCAAAATCATGTCCCAAAATCCCAAAGTGCACCGTTTGTTCAGTGAAGGGGTTAACCTGTTATTAGTTTATGCTGATGTTAAATATTAATGCTTGCAATTGATTGCATATTTCATTACAGTATCTGTATATAGACATACAAATAAACCAATAAAACATCATTGTAATAGGTAATTCATCTTTTTGATTCATTATTTTTTTATGTTTGTGTATATATAAATAAATAAACAAATAAATATATATATATATATATATATATATATATATATATGTGTGTGTGTGTGTGTTTGTATATACAAACACACACACATTTATAATTTATTGAATTATAGGCCTATAAATATTTGAATAGATTATAGTTATACACACACCTTAACTACTGCTCCAGAATAATTTCATACAAAGCAAAAATTTATCTATTCTGCATTTCGGTTTTTAAAAACTTGTATACATGCATCTTTAATAGATAGATAGATAGATAGATAGATAGATAGATAGATAGATAGATAGATAGATAGATAGATAGATAGATAGAAGCGTCAATTAACATTTCCAAATCTCTGATTTTTTTAAGTGTTCGTTACCCAATATTCACTGCGGTAACCATGTAGGCGAGTTTGAAATAATCTGTGAGCTCCAACTTTATATGAAGTTCCTTATACTCACTTCCAGCTGCAAAATACAAAGTTCCTCTCAATTGATACACATGCTGAGTGAAATAAGGATTAACATGTTTTACACGGTGATTTTCCCTCAGCAGGCACGTGGAAATGGGCGTTGATGGAACAAACAGACGCGAAAGTCCACATCCAAACGTCCCTCGTTCCAAATCGCTGTGATATCGTTCCGCGCACTAACATAATTTATATTCCGAAATTCCAGTCGGTGAGTTTGACACTTCTCAAATTGCTTTCCCTCTTTACATGTGTAAATAAAATGGTGGAAAGCAGAGCGTCTAGTGCGTAACCGAGCGTAATCATAGAAGCGGCACGCCGCGCGAAGACGCACAGATGCGATCAAACGAGTTCACGGAGTTTACCGTGGGACTCAGCTCTCTCTTTGTCCCACAACACAATAATCCTTCACCAGGACGTCCCGAAGTTCACTGGAACGCTGAAGGAACCGGTTCAGAGATTCTCAAACACACTTAACAGAAGTACTGCAAGTCTCTGAAATGACATCCTGATGTTTTTAAGGTGAGTGTACCTGTTATAGTTTAATGCATAAAAAATCTATTTTTTTTCTGCCATTCCAATAATTTAGAACTATTTACCAACGTTTTAGAATATTCAGCAGTTCACAATGATGGTTCTTATAGAAAAAACCCCCAGCGTGGAACATTAGCAAATTCTTAATGCTTTTAAAAACTTGCATCTCTAGGTATTCTCTTATTTGAATCAATTAGTATTTTTCCATATTATTAAACCTTTAGGCAACCTATAGGGTTTAATGAAAAAACACACCAGTAGCCATAAGGCATTAGATTTAAAATCTGTTTTAACATATTAAGTTTAAATATGCTATAACAGAAGATATACATTTGAATGTAAGTAAAATAAGGCTTAAAGTAAATCTATAATTTTTAATTGAGCTGACTTATCAAACTGCAATTTATACACCAGTACTCATGTGTGCCTGCATTAACAATAATATATTTACCATAGGCCTGTTTAGATTTCACAGTGTCCGTGTGATGCATGTGAACTGTGAATTTAATAAATCGTAACGGTGTAAAAAAAATATTTTAACGGTGCATGTTGTAAATAGTGGTTTGTAATGTGTTTTAGAAAAGCAGAATCCTTAAAAACTCGTCAGCAGATAACTTACAGAATGATAAAATAATTTCACTTTTACTGTATGTCGTGTATAATTTTTACTCATTATTTGTGTAAATCTACAAGATACAAGTTTGGTATTAACTGCGTAGTGTCCTTTTATTGAATATTAACAGAATTTTTTCCACAAGGAAAAAGATAACATTTAATGCTCAAAATGCACATTTGATTATTAAAACAAAACAGTTACTAATATTTGATTGCAAAATCATGTCATGTAAAATCCCAAACTGTTTGTTTTTGTTATTGTTAATAGTGCAATGTTCACATTTATTATTTTAGTTATTCCATATTCTAATAACTGTACACTACAGAAATGCAATTGGTGTAGCACAGTTTTATAGCATAAAGTGACAATGATTTATGCAACTTGTACAGTATGGTTTTAAGTGCATGTGGAATGTGCTTTCTCATGTAGTTTGATGAAGCTAAGTATCTCCTGTACTCTGCCAGATGCTGCAGCTATTGCTCGCCAGAGTTTTTGAAAGTGACTGAAGCAAAAGTGATAGTTTTGTGGTTTTTGACTATGGTTTGGTGGTTTTGGCAGCATGCTTGACTCATCTATATCGTCTTAGTCACTGTGGTTTCAGTGTGGTGCCATTTCGCTGCTGTAAAAGCTCCTATTAGTGCATCTCTGAAACATTCAGGGTAACTGTTTTTGGTCCTTGTGGCTGCAGAAAACTCTGTGATCGTTCACTGGTGGTAGATGGTATTTGTAATAATTAGAGCGTGCCATATCATCATTTTCAGATAATCATAAGTGTCTTTGAATCTTAAAGGGATAGTTCAACCAAAAATGGCATTTAACCGTAAAATAATTCTGTCATTAATTACTCACCCTATTCATGTCATTCCGAAGCCATAAGACCTTCGTTCAACTTTACAACACCAATTAAGATATTTATGATGAAACCCGAGAGCTCTGTGAGCCTCCATAGACAGCAACAGAAATGTTCCCAAACCCAGAAATGTAGGACATCTCTCATTTAAAAAAAAAAATTGTACTATGTTAGATTTTCTGCGTTTTCGCATTCGTAGCATGCATTTTAATAGTAAAGGATGACCCATTTTCAGACTTGTGTACAATGCAAGTTATTGGACTGTTTTACAATATGTTTGCTACATTTCAGTTGCATTGCTGTCTATGCATGATCAGAAAACCTCTCAGATTTCATCAGAAGTATCCTAATTTGTGTTGTGAAAATGAAAAAGGTCTCATATGTTTGAAACAACTTGAGGTTGAGTAATTAATTACATTGATTACATATCAATGTAAATACATTTAATTACAATTACACAAAATTACAATTAATTACACAATTTTTAAAGTCTGTTATTTAGAGAAAGCATGGAAAACAAACTAAAATAATGATGCTCTAAAGTCACAAACCAGAACTGCGGTGACTAAATGCAAAATGCAAGCGTTTGCGTCAAGTGAAGTATGGGGGTGGTGTTGTTTTTTTACGATTGCGCGCGCAGTGAGCGATCTGCCATCCCCTTGTGTCAAAAACATATCGGTTTAATTCCTTTAAACAGCATATAATCAGTAGAAGAACCTCAGGACAGTTGAAAGGGGCTTGAGAGTGCGATCTGTTGAATGCAGCGGAGTCTGGATAGTCGCGAGAGCTGAGGAGAAAAGATTGTATTTCATCGACCTTGAGTGTCTGTACGTGCGAGTTTTCACCGGTTTGTTTACCTCTCTCGCTTCTTTTGACTCGTCTGCAGTTGACCCAGTTCTGCGAGCGCGCGCAAAAAAAAAGAAGAAGAAGTGCGCGTGCCCGTCCCCTCCCCCAGCGCTTCCTTGTGAGAGTCGCGAGTTCATTTAAGGACAGGGAAGTGCTTTATTTTCCAGCGTGAATCATGAAGGAAAAATGAACCCCTGGAACTAGTTGCCCCCTTCGTTTTGGCATGTTCCTCCCTTTTCCTTTATTTTCTATTTTGGCTGAACTTGCAGTTCTTCCCTGAGCTGCCAAGAAAACTTCAAGTCCTTTAAAGATACAGCTAGTTCCTGCCTCCGCCGCGTCTTGAAAGCAAATGAAAATAAATCTTGTTAGGAATCGGCCATTTCTTCCTGTTTGGTTGTGAATTGGGTCAGAACTCTGTCCCTAAGTGTCCCGTGCGAGATTTAGTTCTCATTGAGGGCTCTAACAGTTTGAAGAGGTCTTTTCTCTCTGCTTTATGCCCCCTACAAAGTGAATTTACAACATGATCTCATTAGTATTCGTAGACACATGCGTACAGTGGGCTACTTTTGGACAAACTAAGTAAAATATCAACGTGAAATATTTTACTTATGAACAAATAGAGATGTAATGATTAATTAAATGCAACAAACTAGACATGATGCGTTAAGTAAGTACTACTTGTAGTATTTTATATCTTGAATACTAGGTTGAAGTGTAAAAAAAGTACATAACTCTTAAAATGTACAAAGTTCTGTAGGAGTTTAAAATTAATAGTAAAATAATACAAGTATTTATGATGCTTTGAGTTTTCATATGGATTTCATTTTTTAACTAATGTTAAACTAATTTTTAAAATTTTAAATTAAAACTAACAATTTTTTAAATAATGTAATTTCATTATTTATGTTCATGTTATATTTTTAAAAATGCAGGTCAATGCCTTTTTGCAAAATTGCATGCATTCTAGCAGCTTTAGCAACCAAACACACCTGCTTATATTTTACTCGTGAAGCTTTCACGGTTATTAAAACACATAAATAAAATAGCATTTATTATAATTATTTGCTTGTAAAAAAAAAATGTATTGTGGTTTTTTCTGGTTTAAAATATTGTGTATTTTAAGTAATTATTGAAATGTCATGTCTCTGAAGTTGTTCGTTACTCAAAATGTTGTACAGTTTAAAGCATGTAACACAGAATAACAACAAAACATAAAATGAACAAACAAATAGGCTAAAATAATAGAATAAAATAAATACCAGGACAAAAAGGTGCTATAAAATTATTAGGGTGGTTACATAAAAAACTGAATTTTTATATTTAGTTATTCAAAAAAAATAACTAAATAAGAAAAATTCTGTTTTTTAAGATAAGCTTCTTATTTTGTGATGTCATATTAAAACTTAAAATGATATCAATATATTGTGTGTGCCAGTGTCTTTGAGATTTCCCCAAAATATGCCAATTATGAACATTATATCTTGTGTGATTTGTGTGTTTGGATACCTTTTCAAATTAAGATTCACACACATATTCGTTGGTGCTGCCTCGTACCATGTTGTTACAGCTTCTAAAGCATGAAACTTCAGCCATTATTAGAAAAAGAACAGAGCCGGACAGCCAAAGACAGCAGTTAAGCACCTTCGGCTGAGTCATGCTTAGCCATTTTAAACATCCCCTCTGCTGTTTTTTAGCAGAACATGAGTCGGGCTCTTCTCCGTCGGCCTGATGGCTTCCCCGGCGGTGAAAGACCAGTGTCGGACACTGGATTTGATTGAAGAGCAACATTCTCAGGTAGCAGCTGGCCGAGTTAGGACAGACCCAGGAATGGCAAACGGCCTAATTAGAATGAATTACCTTGCTGTTGGCGTTCCTGGAGCCTGCAATGAGCTCCAGCAAGGACGTGGACCTGGCGTGCAGACTTCCTATTGGCTGGCATTTGAGCGAGTGCGGATGGTAACGGATATTTTGATTGGTGTGCTAGTGATGCATCTCTAACTGCAGTGCTTAATAAAAAGCACCATTGCGGTTGCATCCATTTCAGACAGAATATAGGCATTTTTGCCTTTGCCAGTGGTGGAAAAAAGCAACAACAGTCCTTTTATTCCTGGCGATTCCCAGCATGCTTTTGGTTGTTGAACAGCAGGGCACTGCAAGAGCTGATAACGTAGAATGCAAAAGTTCACAATTAGCACACAGCACACATATTTTACCATGTAAATGAATTAATTTTGAATAAAAACATCTGCTGAATGTGAAATGTATCTAATGTATCACTTGACTGAGATTAATCGGAATAGAACTGGAAGTCTAATATGACTTTGTGCAACTGACAAATCAATACGATTAATTTGGTTCCACAGAGAACCATTAAGTCAAAGGTTCTTTGACCATCTCTTTCTTACCTTGTTATAATCTGGGAACTGTGTATCTGTTTATGCACATGCATGCAGCTACTACGAATGATAAATGAAAACCGTCTGCTAGCTGCTAAAAGCGCCATGCAACCTCAGAGGCCCGACGCAGAACACATTAATGCCCTCTGTGCTAAAATAGAGTGGCTAATTTCATACTACACTCTCTGCTTTATGTCATTTTAATCACCATTGATGTTTTATTTTTCTCCGGGATGTCTATTTCTCCCATAGTGGCACATTATTAGCGGTTAGCTTCAATCCCAAAGCCGTCCAGCAGTTCAGATTTCTATTTATAAGCTAACTGCTAATGGCAAAAACACTTGCTAACCTAATTTTATGAACACTTTTAATGGGCCAGAAGAAAGTTAAATCAGGAAAAAGCCACTAAAGACAGAGCTTTGAAATGAAAGCTGAGCTATTCTGCAATAGGCTTTTGGCCGAGGACTTTTCTCTGTGCCGCTTCCATAAGCTAAATGCCAGAGGGAATTTGGATGGATCGTGGCCCAGAATCAACCGCTACGGCCCGGTTTCGACGGAGGTGTGTTTGTGAGCGAATGGCTTCGATTTGGACAGTTGCTGAATTCAGCATTTTTTTTTCAATGAGTTAAATTGTTTTTGCATCGCTTAGTGAATCGATTTGTTCGCTTGGTGCATGTAAGCTCATCAAACAAGTAATTGAGTCATGCATTTTTTTTTTTTTAAGATTATTTGTGTAGGTAAATCTTGTTGTTTGACCCAAATTCTTTCTACTTGGCTTGAATGGGTTTGATCAGATGGTGCGTCTACTGTAAATAAAGTGACTCAAAAATGATTCATAGATGAATTCATGCATGCTCCGTTTTATATCATTAATTGTAAGTTGCTGACTCCTATTTTTGAGGTTATTTATTGGTTGCTTTATGTGTAAATTCAGTAATGTTTAATTTTTCAAGCAGTTTTCTAAATTGCTCAGTGAATTGGTTTGTTCAGATCTACTGTAAATGAAATGACTCAAAAATGATTCAAAGATTTATTCATGCATGCTTAATTTTTATTGTTAATAGGAATAAAGTTGTTGTTTTTTTTAGATAAATCTTGTTCAACTTGTGTATATATATATTTTTGATCAGGTGCTCTATTTCTATTATGACGTACTTCAACATTTTCAGATTTATTAAACCTTTCTGCATTGCGTGAATCAGTTTATTCATGTGCTGCATGTAAATAAGCCAATAGAGTCATATAAAAATCTTCTTTGGCTGCCTTTAACTCAAAAATATTTTTAATAGGCTGATCTAGGGTGATTTTATGTGATAAATCTCACTTTTCGAATTAATTGACACTTTCTAGCGAGATTCACTAAGCAGTTTTGAATAGTGAGGCGTTCATTCAGACTCCGATTCCAAAAAGGATTGTTAGGATGATAGGATGATTCATAAGTTCAGTTCATTTGAAAGTGCTGGATGAACTCTTCTAGTGAGCTTCCACATCGCTTCGTGAATCAGATTCTTGTAATGTGAATCGTTTGTTCAGTCGGTGAATGTATTGCAGTGATACTTGTTATCAGACACCTGTCCACAACCTCAAACAGTCACACTCCAAACTCCACTATGGCTAAGACCAAAGATCTGTCAAAGGACACCAGAAACTAAATTGTAGACCTGTACCAGGCTGAGAAGACTGAATCTTTAATATGTTGGCAGCTTGGTGTGAAGAAATCACCTGTGGGAGCAATTATTAGAAAATGGAAGACATACAAGACCACTGATAATCTCCCTCGATCTGGGGTCAAAGTCATCACAAGATCTGTGAGCAACAATCCCAGAACCACACAGGAGGACTTAGTGAATGGCCTGCAGAGAGCTGGGACCAAAGTAACAAAGGCTAGAATTAGTAACACACTGTTACAGGGACTCAAATCCTGCAGACCCAGACGTGTTGCTTAAACCAGTACATGTCCAGACCTGTCTGAAGATTGCTAGAGAGCATCTGGATGATCCAGAAGAGGACTGGGAAAATATCATATGGCCAGCTCAAACAAATACAACAAAAAACTTTTTGGTAAAAACTCAACTTGTCATGTTTGAAGGAGAACGAATGCTAAGTTGCATCCAAAGAACACCATACCTACTCTGAAGCATGTGGGGGGGACATCATGCTTTGGGGCTGTTCTCCTGAAAAAGGACCAGGACGACTGATCTATGTAAACCAAACAATAAATAGGGCCATGTATCGTGAGATTTTGATTGAAAACCTCCTTCCATCAGCAGGGGATTGAAGATGAAAAGTAGTTGGGTCTTTCAGAATGACAATGTCCCCTAACACTCCGCCCGGGTAATGAAGGAGTGGCTTCGTAAGAAGCATTTAAAGGTCCTGGAGTGGCCTAGCCAGTCTCCAGATCTCAACCCCATGAAATATCTTTGGAGGGAGTTGAAAGTCCGTGTTGCCCAGCGACAGACCCGAAACATCACTGCTCTAGAGGAGATCAGCAACAGTGTGTGAACACCTTGCGAAGACTTACAGAAAACCTTTGACCTCTGTCATCGCCAACAAAGGATATTTAACACAGTACTGAGATGAAATTGTGTTATTGACCAAATACTGATTTTCCACCATAATTTGCAAAGAAATGACTTTAAAAATCCTACAATGTCATTTTTTCCCTAATTTTTTTTCTCACTACCAATTCGTACGACATGCCAAATTCGTGCTAATTCGTACGACCTCACTCGTACGATTTTGTACTATTTGTCTAAAACCCTATGACGGGTAGGTTTAGGGGCGGGGTTAGATTTAAGTCATTCGTACAAATTCTTACGAATTGGCAACTGGTAAAATATGTACGATTTAGAAGAAATCATATGAATTTGTACGAGTGAGGTCTGGAGTGAAATCAGGTTGGCCTCTCTCATCTTTTTAAGTGGGAGAACTTGCACAATTGGTGGCTGAATAAATACTTTTTTGCCTCACTATATGCCAATGCCCTTTAAGGGCCTCCAGTGTCTTGAAAGGACTGTAAGATGGTGATTTGGAAGCGATGAAGGCTGCAGATTTGCAGAAGCCATTATAACTCCCTGCGTATGAGAGAAAAGACATTTCGATTAAATCCTGCAGTTTAGATTTCCATCCTAGGAGGGCTATTGGGCATCAGATATTACGTTTCACATATGGACTCAATTTATAGCGAACGGTACATCATAAATTGTAGGATCACTTTTATGGGCCTTCGATCCGAGAATGAATATAAACTAGGAATTAGGTGGGTTTAATTAGTGGAGGGATTAAATGAAAGGTACCAGGGCTTTAGAGAGTGGATCGTTATGTAGGTATTATTTCAGGCCTTCTCTGGTGTGATGCATGACCAAGTCAACACTTCTGCACTGAAACTTGATTCCCTGGCATGATATTTCACCGAGGTCTGGCTGTGGCGATGACATACGGCTGCACAGACTTATACTTGTAAATGTAATGTATTTATAATGTATATGTTTGGTCAATAAATCATGAATATGAAAAGCTATAATAGATACTAAAAAATAATAATAAAACCTTTAAATAATTATGAAATACTGCATTTTAAACGTAATTTAGTTTGTTTCCCTAATTAGGATGTATGGAAGGTAATGCAATATGTACATATCATTTTATGCACATGTTTGTTATTGACACTATCAGAAAAAATATAAACTTATTTAAAAAAAAAAAAAATGTATGCAATTCATGCATTTTTGCATATGTGCTGTGTAGTGTATTACTGGATACTACAAAAATGTCGCAAATATGGCCTACATGCATATATATTTGTAACATACTACTGTAGCTCATTTTATTTTTATGTTTGGTTAATGTGTAATTAATATTCAAAAACGTAGATACGGTGTATGTATAAACATATATATATATATATATATATATATATATATATAAACAATATATTAATACAAAATTACAATAATAAATAAACATATATGCACTCATTTCTTTATTTAATCAGTGAAAGTGCGCATATTTATTATTGTAATCTTTTAATATATTTTTATATATTTTTTTATATTTGTATATATAATTTATAATATATAAAATATAATATATAATAGTTTTATATTTATGTATTATTGTAATTTTTATATATTATTGTTATTTTAATATATAAAATGTGTGTTTATATATATATACAATATAATATAATATTTCTCTGAGTTTGTAGAAGTAATATTTAGTGTTGGACATAAATATAAATCAAATATAGAATAGAACAGAATATAAATTAAATTACAAATGAACAAAATGGTAGTAAAAAATTACAATAAAAAAAATAAATTGTAATTTTTGAAAAGTGCTGATAATGTTCACTATATATGTATTTTATCCATGTATTTGACATGCGTGCTCCACTGCGCATCGTGTTTCTGTATGTGTTTTGGATCAGCTCAGACTGACTGATGGTTGACCTCTAACTCCTGAGCTGTTAGTGCTGCTCATGCGGGTTAAAAGGGTCACAGAGTGTGTGTGTGTGTGAGGGGTCTCTGTCCTGTCCACAGCTGCCGTGTATCTTGTGTTACAGACACTATGCATGTGAATGAAAGGCGGTGTGTATTTACTGGCCTGTAGTCCGTGCTCTTATTTACCTCCTGACCCAGACAGCACCTGTCTGCCATCCCGGGGAGGACTTGGGCTGTGGACTCTGCGACCCTCATGCCCGTGTGTTTTAATAAAGAGCATTAGGTTCGTTGGCCTTTCGGACGCTTTCCTGGACGCGGATCAAGGTCAGTCCTGGACTCCATAAACACTAATGGCAGTGTGGCTTTGATACTGATCCACCGACGACACTGTTTAATATCTGTCTGCAAAACCGCTGGTTAAAGTTCAATCCCACATCGCTTCATTATTTTGACGCAGATGTTCAGCTCTTTGATTGCTTCCTTGTGCTTTCGGCTTTTATTTGTAAATAAATAAATAAAAAACAACTATAGCAACTACATATATTTTAGCTTTTATTTTTGTAAAATGAAAAACCTCAAATGAGATGTCTTTAATGTTAAAAAAAATACTTTATTAATATTTTAATGTAAAAAAATTACATTAATACATTTTAAATAATACATCATAACATTTTATATTTTGTAAATAATACATCATATCATATTATATATGATCATTTTAATATTTAATTTTACATTAAATAATATTAAATATCATTCTCTTAGACAGCAGTGACAAATTACATCTGAAGTAGTGTATTTTAGCGTAAAATCGTAATAAATAAATAAATAACATAACATAACATAAATAAGATAAAATAACTAAAAGAATAAAACAGAAATATGTTTAAATAAAATGTGAATACATTTGATAATATGGGTAAATATTTTCTATATTAAATATAAAATGAATTATAGTGTTTAATGTAAATAACAATGAACTTTAAAATTATTAATATTTAATAGTGTATGTATGTATCTGTATAAATGTGTGTGTGTGTGTGTGTGTATATATGAAAAAACAAATGCATTATATTTAAAATCAAATTTTAATATATAATATTATTTATTTATTTTAATCTAGTTGACATAAGATAATACTTCATTTGTAAAAGCCAATTAAAAATAATATAATATATTATATTATATTATACAGTATATTGTATATTATATTTCTTACAATTTTCAGAGCAGATTTGTTCTTAGATGTCTCAGATTTTCTGAACATTTTGCCCTTTTTTGTATATATTTCTTATTTTTTAAGCAGCATGTTAAAATCATTGAGAGCATCCTAGCAACCATATAGCAACACCCTAGCAACAATCCACAGCACTCCAGCAGTGCTTTCTTTGGCCAAGGGCTCAGATTTCTTTCAGAAAACGTATGAATCTAGTTGTATTTTTGTATCTTGTAGTCTTGCCAGAGAAGAGCAGATAGTCTTAAAGTAAATCTTGTCTGTTATATATTTGGAGACAAACATTTTTTTCCGAACACATGAGCAGCGCTGATTTATAAACTAGAGCTCAGATGTGTTTCCAGTGGATCCATCAGGTGGCGCTACTGTCTCTTTAACAGAAGACCTGAAGCTGCCAATCACTGGCAATCACCCTTTATTGATTTTCATCATATTTTCCAATCAGCTTCACAGTTTGTAAATCCCAATTTGTTTTGACATCTGCATTAATATTTCTCTGAGTTTGTAGAAGTAATGTTTAGGGTTGGACATAAATATAGAATAGAACAGAATCTAAATTAAATTACATCTTAATATTTTTCACTTAATATTTTAACATTTAAACAATATTTTATATTTACAGTCTATGATTCTATATTTATAGTCCTTTTTCGCTGTTTTTAAAAGAAAAAAGAGAAACAAAAACATAACAAAGATTAAAAGTTAAAAATAATAAAACTATATATAATCATGACAATTCCATAGATGACAATATTCTATTATTATTATTATTATTAAGTTTTTTTTATAATAATAATTAAAATAACAAAAAAGTAAATAGAAAAAAAAAGAATACATATTGTCTTGCCAAAAGAAAAAATATATAAGCTGAAGCTGTAATTATTACAGTTTTTCTCGATTGCTTAAACACATTTCCTGAAACAATGCCTTATATTCTCACAACAGTAAACACAAATCCATAACATCTCACCCCATTTCCCAAACATCCTATTTTCAGGTCAAAATGAATCTCTTCACTCGAAACCATTAACTTTTACTGAAAAACCCAACTTTGCCCTCAGACATCATACACAAGCCCTCAAAAACACACACACACACACACACACACACACGTTTGTTTTGCTATCTTAGTGAGGACATTACATAGACTTCCATTGATTTTATATCAGGTGAATGATAATTTCTAATC
>JAUCMT010000059.1:1694566-1722183 GCA_032357475.1 Enteromius thamalakanensis
TATAATTTACTTTAGTTATATTTATATAACTATATGGGTAATCAAAAAAATAAAATATGTATTTGAAACTATTATTTAGAAAATCACAGCACCTCCTCTTAAATCAGATAAGAAGCGTAAGAACTGTAAATATACAAGAATTAATAAGTTTTTCAAAACAATGCTATCATTGTAGTTTAGTAAATGCCGTTTTATATTTTAAAATGTAATAAAAATGGATGGTTTTTTATATTTTATATTTTTATACAGTCAATTATTTCTAAAATTGCTTTATTTGAAAGTACTTGATATCTTAGGTTTGTGGTTTTTATATTTAAATAATTTTTTATATATTAAAATGAATTAGAATCATAGCACATTCACATTGCTAGACTGTTCAGTTTAGTTTACTAGAGTTGATTGCAGCAATTTATTATTATTAAGTGTAATTTATTATTATTAAGTGTAATTTATTATTATTAAGTGTAAAATGTGGTAAAATACTTGTTAAAGAAAAGCAAACAGAAAAAGAGTGTAAGTTTTCTAAATAATTATACAGTCTACTGTTCACTGATCAGGTTAACTTGCTGAAAAAAGACTAAATATTATTTTGAGATCAGAAACATCCAGCGTTGCGGCATGACTTTGTGTATTTTAGTGTGCATTTGGACACACTTAAAATGTCTGAATGTCACTACATTACATATTTGATTTGGTATTTGATGTCATTTATTATAGGAAAAGGCAGAAAGGCACAACATCTTTTGACTAAAAGACGTTTTAAATACTAAACCAGTAGTTGTTTGAGGTTAGTTAGCTGTTAATGTGTTTCTCCTCACCTGTGTGAACTTTATACATCCAGCTGATTTAAACAGAGATCTCAGACATGAAGAAGAAAAGTCAAGCTTTAGTGAAGCACTTTTAGAACTTGCTCTCTAACAGTAATTTCTAAGCATCCAAATATTTTTGATGTTACTATATTTACAAGCATGAAGGATTATCGAATTTATATTGCCACGATAGTGCATTATTTACAATAAAAGTCAACAAGACTTTGAATTGTATTAAATGTTTTTAACCACAGATTGTGAATGAGAATCAAAATTGCATGCAGATGAGTCTTTGTTGCACGTTAAGTTTCAAAAGTGTTTAAGTAATCACATAAAGTCCAAGCGCTTTTAGATGACTTCGAATGCATTTGACAATTATTAAAGATGATGTACAAATTTGAGTTTGGTTGATGTTAATGCACTCAGGGTAAGTCCTAGTTAACAGGGAACATTTTTTGGATAATGCTCTGGCCATTTATGTTCTCAGAACATTTAGACATTTACTGAACACTGAAGTTGGGGTTCAAATGATTTTTTAAATGTTACTTGTTTCAGAGAATGTTCAAAAGTAACATTCCGATAATGTTTGCAAAATGACCAAAAGGAATCTTTATATCACTAAGAAAAAGCGTTTTTTTTTTTTTTGAGTGTTTGGAAAACGATGAAAGGAAAAGATTTTTTTAAAGATTTTTTTTTTATATATGATTTAAAATTGAATTTGTGATTTAAAAAAAGGTCTGTTTATAAAACAAAACAAAAAGAATATTCATAAATAACATTTTTCTAACTTAATGGTAATGTCTGCACTCTCAAGTTTAACCCTGGAGCACAAAAACTGTCCATTTTTCGAAACTGAGATTTATACATCACCTGAATGCTGAAAAAGAAGCTTTCCACTGATGTACGGTTTGTTAGGAGAGGACCATATTTGGCTGAAATGCAACTATTTGAAAATCTGGAATCTGAGGGTGCAAAAAAATCTAAATATTGAGAAAAGTTGTCCAGATGAAGTTATGAAATTAAAGGTATGTAATTTACAAATTATCTTCATATTCTTTACCTAATATCCTAATGATATTTGTAATTAAAGAAAAATTGATCATTTTGACCCATACAATGTATTTTTTGCCTATTGCTACAAATATACCCCAGCGACTTACGACTGCCTTAGAGCTTTAGGGTCAATAATAACGTTTCTGCTGATTAAAATGGTTTTAGACTCTGTGGTCAACACACAAAAGTGTTTTTATAGCCCGTTACGGGTTTATGTGCAACCAGAGGAGCGTCACAAAACACTAACGGTTTTATTCTCGAACGGCTGCTGTTGTGCTACGGTGTTTTTATTCACTGATGTGTGGTCTGTGAAGAAGGCACCATGGGCGTGTTGGGCTCGTCCAGAAGAACATCCTGCTCCAGCAGGGCGCTGGTCCCGATGCACGAGTATTTAACGCACTTCATCAGTGAATTTACACGCGTATGTTGTGTCGCTGAATTTGAACTTCTGTCAAATTCCCATAGTTTTGATTTCGCACCTGGTTTGCCTCAGTGTTTTTCTTTTCTGACCAGTTTCTTTCTTTCTCTCTCGCTCTCTCTTTTAATTTGGTCTGCCGTGTGCCAGGTCACGTCCCGTGCCAGCTTTGGATGAAGAGTGGCCCAAACAGAAGGACACAGCTTCAGTCAGACTCACTTTACAAGGCTGTCAAAGACGCGAGCGCCAGCTGCGAGAGGAGACCTGGATCCAGCACGTGATTTCACCGGGTGAGTTTACATCTCCTCGTTTTTATTGTTTGATTGATGAGTCTCTAGCTGCGTTGATGAAACGGCATGCCTCTTGCAACATGAAATGCATGAACAAAAATGTAAGCTTTTCGTATGAAAAATACTATGGATTAATGTTTGCATTTAAGCTGATCTTTTATTTGCGTGTCGTTGAATGTGTTTGTAAAGTGGGTACAAACTTAGAAAAGGAAAGCTGAAATTTGCCTTTGATGTTTTTGTTAATTACTTTCTGCAGAGAAAGTGATTTAATTCTCATTTGAGTATGGTTTAGCATGGGACATTTTCACCAACCTAAATAACTTCAGCTCATATTTATTAATCAGTGCACATAATATTTCTGTTAGGAAATGAACAGATAGTCTAAACAATAAAACGATAGATGGTTGTATTGTGATTTTTTTGCTTCTCATTTTAGGGAAAATGTAAAAGCATGAGAAATGATATTGCTTTATTGAAATTATGAGTTATATTCAGTTGAAGAATTGTATGATTGTTAAAATCAGAGAAAAGAAGATTTGAGTGTTTTTACAGTAGTGTGTTTGAATTATATTTTCACACACATTTATTCATTCATTTTTTTTTAAATAGATATTTTCTTTCTCAGCTTTTTTCCCCTTGTTCTTCTTTCTCCATCTCTCTCTCTCGTTTACAGAAAAAAACACTATATATATATATATATATTTCACTCGCAATGTTTTATTTTTAGACATAGGACATGCATAATAAGCATTTATACATATTTAATATTTTAAGGTCTTTGCACAAATTTTTAATAGGAAAAAATGTAACTGCTAGGTCTACTGAAGTTTTACACACAATCTGTAAGTAGAAATGTTGGATTTGAGTAATCATTTATATTGCATAATTAATTCTATTAACTTTCTTTCAAATGCTCTATCATTTCCACAATTATTAGAAACCAGTTATTCTCTAAAAGAACTCTCTTGCTTTTTTAATCTTTTGTTAAGCTGAATGTTTTGGAAATAACATTATCAAGAGGTTCCAAAAATGTTCAAATTAATTCCAACAGTTTATTAAAATAATTATGTGATATCAAATTTGCTTGATGTTATCGATTTCTGGAGTTCTACGGATCAGGTGCACGACGCATCCCTCCAGAAACGGTCGCAAGTGTGAGAACCTGGTTTCGCTTGGATGATGCTAGAGGTCAAGGGTCAGCAGCAGTTAACAAGAGGAGCTGCCTGAGGTCCCAGGGGTCATTCCCAAGGGTCTGACCCGCTTGTCACTTAATGTGAGCGTAATCTTCACCTTGTCAAAGCAAACAACTGTCGCACCCTCTCAATTTAGCTTGAATGGCCCCTTGAGTAACGCTTTTGACCCTGGGATCATGACCTTTTTGTCTGACCCAGCGGGGAGTCAATGGAGCAGTTCTTTAGGCACGTGTTGGAGGTCAGAGGTCAGACCACCAAAAACAGCCTTTTTTTGTGTGACTTCGAGAGTTTATTTGCCTGTGACAGATACGTGAAGTTATTTAAAAGCATTTTAAAATGTGTGGATTATTTTTTCGGAGTAGATTAAAATTCAGTGAGAAACATTTGATGAATTATATTTTTATTGTGCATGTTTGGACGACATAATGAATGCAACTTCTTTAATTTCACACAGTAGAAACAAACAGTGCTGTTCTTTTGAAGAATAATTACCTTGAAACTCTTAGTATCCATTTTTTTGCCGGCTGTGTTCTTGTCGGCTTTCATTTGTCCAGCATTTCCTGTTACAACAAACACCGTGTGTGTGAATCTGGAGAGGAGAGTCACTCCACCTCAAGCTTTCTGACCTCGTACAGACTGCTTACCCATGCTCACGTCAGGCCGGCATCACAATATCAAAAAATACAGCGCTGACTTAAACGTGCAGCAAAATATTTGTGCTGGTTGAAATATTATTCAATTTTCAACATCCAGTTGAAGTCTGGCTCATCTGATAGAGGATTCGTTGTAGAAACATTTAAATATAGCTTCCTTTGCTTGAGGGGAAAAAAAGTTGCATTGCGTTGCACATATGTTATGCATTTTATTGTTGCCCTCAATGCAATTGTTATGCATTTCTGCTTTTACTTTTGTGAATTGTGATTTGAATGCAATTATTTTATTTGAATTTTAATGCCGTTTTTATTTCTTAAAATTAAACCGAACAAGTGAAAAACATTTGCACAAAATGAAACACTGAAATATTTGTTTCCTCCATGCATTGTGTGCTTTGCGGCAACAGTAGCAGTTAAACCTGTTTGAAATCCAGCTGGGGGAAAAAAAAGTTTTTCACAATGCAATCTTTATTGTGTTTCTTACAGAAGTGGTCTAAAAGGCTTCAAATATAAGACAGTCGACATCTACGAGATGGTGGCAGCCGCCATTTTGTGATGTGCTTGGCCTCAGAGAGGGGAAGTATATTTGCGTGAGTGTTTGCACAGCAACATATTAATATTAGCATTATGTTTTCAACAATCTCTCGCTGAATGTGGTATCTGGGTGCGTAGCACTTAGCATCTTTTACATATTTTCTTGTGTGCTCTGCAGTGAAATGACTGCGAATGAATGCACAGCTATTGGGATTTATGATGCATCTGAAATATGCTGTGCTGTTTTGTCATGTTTAGACATAAAGGCGTTGTTGAAGTTCAGGTGATTAATAGTTGGCCAGTAACCTGTAAGCAAAAGCTTGTCCTTGGACAGCACCACCGCAAACAAAGAACCCCTAATAAACGAAGAGACGTTCCAGCTAAATAACAAAAGATAAAGCTGCTGCTGTGCTGCTCGCTCAGTCTTTGGGGATGCAATAGGCTATCTGAAGTTCGAAATGAAATATAGGAGCGTATGGTTTTATCAGCGAGGCCGCTGATTGGTCAGAAACCGTGGCGAGATGTGACGTGGGAGGAAAACGGCGGGGTCCCTACCTAACGCCTTAGATGATGTCCAACAGGCCGCACAAGCTTTTTCACTCCAAATGCACTAACTTTGCAGTTCTGCTTGGCAGTGAGTTAGTGTGCGAGGAGAGACGCGAGCCAGCGGCGAAGAAGACGAGTGCGCCCTCGTGCATCGGCCATGATAGATCAGCCCAAACGCAGCTTTTGGACACAAAACGGCTCTGGTTAGGAAAGTAGCCCCACCTTCTGAAATGTCACAAGTCTTCCCACAATCCCCAGAGAGACTGCAGAGAGAAGTGTTGAGTAAGTCCGCAAGAGCTGGAAAGAGATTTTCGCAGTTCGCAGGCTTCTCTCTTTCTGCACTCTCATTAGAGAGGAAAAGAGAGAGAGAGAAAAAAAAAGAGCGCGCTGCATTCGGAGGGAAAAAAAGTTTGTACAGTGAGTCCGGCCTCGAGGGCTATTTGGAGTGAGAGCCTAAGCAAACACAAGCTTTTTCGCTGTGTCGTTTTCCTTTTAATTTATTACAATAGTGCCTGCTGTAGTGTCGGACACTGGGAAGAAATGGAGGGAAACGATATCGCCACACTTCCCTTGCTGCTCGGTGTGTGTATGAGGAAACGTCTAATGTTTTTGTCGCTTTCTCTCTCAGGCTCGTTCTGTCACCGCAAGGGAGGGATTTAAGGGAACGGGGCAGATGGACGGATGAACGAGGGGTAGAGAGAAAGAGAGAGAGAAAGGGCACGTGAGGAGAACTGTATCGTGGGGGCGGAGCCTGTCCGATTTCCTGCTTTCTCGTTGGATGGAAGGTCAGAGCAGTTCCTTAAATCCAGTGCGGAGACTCTGATTGGTTGGATGTGGGTGTTTTTTTAAGTACAGGCACTTTTATGTACCAGGGATTGATTTTTATTTTTTTATTTTTTATTAACCAACAGTCTTTTATGAGAAATGCGTTCGTTAAGGCTCTAGTTTTAAGCTATGAAAATGCACTGTTAAAATATGATGGCATTTTTTAAGACTGTAATGATCTAAAGAAAAAGTGACCATTTCAGTATTTATCAAGCGCAAATTATTTATACAATTTTTTGTGCAAATTACAACCACCTGTTTTTGCGGTATAATTTCCTCTACGACAAACCGTTTTGCCACTAAAAGCTTAGCCAGTGAAGACCTGGAGATGTGTATGACACTCTATTGTATGTGTATGCATTAAGAAGTTAGGTGAATATAATTTGGTAACAGAGATAACATTTCTGATAAAAAAAAAAAAATATATATATATATATATATATATATATATATATACTATTTTGTAAGTGTTCTAATGCATAATATACTTAATGAATTTAGCTTAAATGAGATGATGGATATTTTGTTTCACAGATGTTTAAAATTTATGCATTCAAGATGTCCATTACTGGCAACTGAAAAGAATTAGTAAGGTTCTGAAAATGTCTGTTTTAGGAAAGTTGGTAAACAAATATCCTCCTTTTTTCAGATTCGTGTCCAGAATTCAAATTTAGCACGTTGAGTTCGGACACACATGTGAACCAGCACCATTTCGGTATCAGTTCGCTTGCTAAAGGTGTCGTTATTAGTCCTTTTTAGATTATTTGGGGAAGTCTACTTTGTACTTTACATTCCGAGAAAAAATAAACCTGCAACGTTCAGGGTTTCGAAGTGTCTTTAAAGCAATCCCTTAAAGCAAAAAAATTTATATATGATGAAAAGAAGAACTAAAAATAAATCCACTGTTTATGTTCGGAAACTACTTTTTAAATTTTTTTTTTTTGCAGAAAGTTGCATTCTTCTGCTGTGCTTCCACTCATTTTTCTTTCTTTCTGATAGGATTATCTGTGTCTGTGTGTATGTGTGTGTGTGAGAAAACATACTGAGTCTGCGCACTGGGGGAGGAGTATCTATGTCACACACTCTCTCTCTCCGTCTTTCTCCTCCCGCTCTGTACTTGCAGTTTTTCCACCCTCCCACTTCTCTTACTCTTTATTTGTCTCTCTCTCTCTCCCTCTCAAGTGCAAGGCCATGTGGGACGTCTGATGAGGAGTTTCACCCCTCTACGTCTCCAGTTTCATATCTCTCTTTCCCTCTCCACTGTTCTTTCGCTTTCCAAATGGGTTCCTCAAGCTCCGCTGTCTTTGCAAGGTGGAAAGCCGCTGGAGACTAGTTTAGAGAGTGTAAGGGGGGAAAAGGGGAAAGAAAAAACCAAGCTTCTTTTCTTTCTTTTTTACCGCGAGGGCCTCCTGACTAGAGCGCGAAAGAGGCTCCACCACAAGCCTGCCAACACGCTCACAGTTTTTCCAGTATGTTCCTGCGCTTCTTCATGCACCCGTTTGTGGAATTTTGTAGTTGCATTTGGTCCGCGAAGTGCCTATTTTGACATTTTTCTATTCCGATTTCAGTGAGCGGCCGAGCCTGCCTTGACCCGCAGCCCACGCCGGCGCAGTGCCAGGCCAAAAACCTGCTGGATTTGCCATGTGGAAGTACTGACCTGCCACTTACCCGTTCCCGGTCCAGGGATTCAGTAGTGAAGCTGCTCCGCTCTGGGATGAAGCTCACAAAATGCAGAGTGCAAATATCAGCACGAGGAAACGTCTGGGGTGAGTGGAAAATGCAAACTCGCATGCGTCCGTGCAACTATCGCTGAAAAAAGTGAAGGATGGTTGCGAGGGGAGGGGAAGACACAGAAAAAGAGGATCGTGAAAGAGGAGGTGGGGAGGGGGGCATTTATTCAAGCCTGCCTGATGCTCCTCGGGCCTTCGAAAGCCGATCGCATGTGCCGTGGTAACCGCGGGACCATTTAGATGCGGCAGACACGCTAATTGTGTGTTTGCTAACACACACCATTCAGCGAGACGTGCTCCGGTCCACAGACGGGGTTCACACACGCCTCCCAGACGCCCCGAAGGCCTCCTATTGTTCCAGAGGCCCAGCAGAGCAGCCGGCAAGCCTAAAACCAGAGCCCTGCGCAGGCCTGACGAGAGGGAGAACTGGAATTCGAGACCAGACGGGATAGCGGGACGGACTCGCATGCCCCTCTCTCCCTTTCTCTCCGCAGCAAGAAAAAAAGAGGCCTGTGGAAAGCGCTGCCTCCGGACGCTGACGTCCTCGCAGATGTGTGTAAGTCACAGCAGCGTGTGTGTGCAGATTGCTGGTAACGTTTATAACATGCATTTCTGAAGCAGGGCGTACAGCGATTTAAAATGCACCGATTCGGATAAAATGTGAAAAAAAGAGACCGGTAAACTTCACTTGCACATTTTCACAGTTCAAATTTACGAAGCATCGTTGATATCAGTATTACTCCCAAATGTAGTAAACTGCAATGTGTCTGAAATTAATTTCAGATTGCAATTAAGTATCTTATGTATGCTTATGCGGATACTTTTCAACCATGTTGATACCTGAAACTTTTATATGCTGCGGCCTTGTTTTATTCAATACAAGGGTATTTTTCAGTATTTATGTTTGGGCCAAAATGTTGTTGTATTTTCTTACTAAATTATAATCGGTAGCAAGAGGCCTGGCTTTACTCTTTGTATTTGGCCACTATTGAATTACAGTCTTGGCAGCAGTACTGGGCCTTTGATCCACCGTACTGTGCTAACTGTAGATTTTATTTATTGCAATCTTTTTCTTTTTGGCCTTTAAATATATTTATTTTAATTGCCATTACAGTGATTTTTTTCTGTGCTGTCTGATTGCACATGCTTCGCACTGAGTAATATGTTTGCACCATCATTTAAAAAGCAACACAAATATGATATATTCTTGATAATTAAGATTTAACACATCTATGATTATTGAATAACTAGCGAAGCTCAGGAACCTTTTTTAATTAATTTTTTTGTTAAAAATCAGTTAAATATTAGATATAATTCATACATCTGTATGTATCCGGGGTCTTTCATGAATTAAAAATAAATATTTACACTTAATTTTATAAATATATTACAGTGAATACCGAAACTAGACCACTATTTATGTACTATTGGTTATTTACGATTTATAGAATTTCATATTGCATTTTTTTCAAAAGGTTGTTTCTTTTCTGATCATTCTTAGGCAGTTTTTAGGACAGAAAGTTCGATATTCTGTTGTAACGCGTGTGGTGTAAATTTATGCCTTCCAGACAAATATTCCTGTCATTGTGGGTGTGGAAATATTCATTTGGATTCCTTTTTTTTGGCCGATTTTTACCTGCAGTTGTCATTGAATTTGCTGACTTTGGGATTTCACTGTGGTTGGCAAAGAACTGCCAGAGCAGAAACAGGGCACTTTATCGAATGTGACTTCTAACATTTAAATTATAAAATGTATGTTAGAACCACATGCATGCACACACACACACACACACACACACTTAAAAGTTCTTTAAAATGACATGTTTATCACAGTAAAAATGTAGTAAACAGCTTAGAATTGAATTTCAGATTAGTTCTGTATATCTACATCTTGAGCGATCAGGCACACAGTTAGAAGTGCTTCAAAAATACATATGTACTATGGTAAACATTTTGTACACGGCTTTAAATTTAATTTCAGGATAGTTTGAATTATTTGTGAACTCGATTGATGTCTCTCTCTCACACACACACACACACAAACACACCGTCTGCAGTGAAGGGGTCTCATTCCTCAGTAGTTTAGGCCTCAGTGTGTGTGAAGTTCAAGTCCACCATTTTGATTCAGTGTGTGAATCAAGCTCTATCTGTATTTTAAGTCAACATAGAAAAAAATGTATATATTAACAAAATTAAACCACATACAGCAGATTAATTGTTTTATAGTTGCCATTATATCTAAAGACGGTAATGTTCTGTAAAAAGTAGTTTCTTTACCAACACACACACACACACACAACTCCTGATTTTATTTCATAATTTAAATCAACCGTCTAAATGTTTTTGCAATCAATTTGTGCACATTTGTTAAAAACTAAAACACTGACTTATGTGAATGTACACACACTTTTACCTTTTGAAGAAATCTGAGGTCCCCATAAATTAAATCAAAACTTTTGTTTTTTATTTAGTGCAAAACACTTTGTACAGGTTTAGTCTTTTAATTATAGTTAGCTTTGTAATATCTGCATAATGGTAAAATATGTGTTTTCCATTGTTTTTAGCATATGTGTGTACTCGCCTTAAAAAAAAATTCAAACTAACCTAACAAACATGCAATAATCAGAGTTGCAGATATTATGACACGTATAAGATTTTGTTAAACTTTTAGTGTGTGATTTGTGAATAGTTGTCTATTAGCGTGTGTATTGTCTAACGTACTGTAGACAGTTAAGTCCCAAAATAACCATGCTCAATGTTTTATTTCTTACGGCTTTTATGATGCACTGCAGGACATTTATTGTAATGCATTTGTTTTCGGTTTAATCCATTTAAGTATTTTTAATCCTATTAAATTTATAGTGTAATTGTCTATGTTTCTGATGTTTTGCATGTAATGTGTTTGAGACATTACAAGTGCAATACAAACACATGCACCATTAATTCCGTACATCTTTAAGTATACTGCACACATGTTTGTGAAATAAAACAAATAATATTTTATCATATATGATGATATTTTATCATCTGTTTCTTCAAAGTCCAAACTTTCATTGAGTTCACCACAATGCTAGGATAATTTGTGTAAGCTGACAGATTTATTGGGTCATTTACTGCTAGATAATCCTTTGTAAAGTTTGTTGCACGATGGTTAGTGGCAAAACGGATTTACGCATGTTTTTGTGTTTCTGTAATTTGCACCAAATGTTTTACAGAAAAAAGGAAGAAAGAGTGTGTGTTTGTGTGCATGTATAGTCATGAAGAGTCAATTACGTAATTAAAATTACAGTAACAATTACAATAACAGGCCTAAGATTTACATGTTTGTCATGCTCGTGTGCAATGCTGTAAATACATATGTAAATAAAGTTTTATTTTAATGCACAAGATTAAAAAATGTTGACTTTAAAAGTCACAAAAATAACATTTTATTTTAATTTATACTTTTAAAATTCATAATCTAAAATTTCTTCTCTATAAAAGAGACTCTACATATGTTCATGATAAAGCATTAAAAATATATATATATTTATACATAAAAAGAATACAAATGTTTACACATTGCAACGTTACATCTTACATCTTAAACATTTTGGGGAGAATTCTCAGTCATTCTGGTTAAATTATTTAAAAAATGTGTCCACACTGAATTAGAAAATACTACATTCTGCTAATTTTTCCATTTTTAATACTTCCTATTTTTATATTAGTACTAGCTCATTTTTAGTTTATAAAGCAGATTATGTGCTTTAATGAGAAATGCATTTAGTATTTGTTGGCATGGTTCTCTCCCCCCACCCCAAATATAAAGTATTCAGCAAGTCTTTTTGAATTACATTTTCACATTTAATCTTATTCACACTAATTTACGGCCTGTTACATTTTTCATAATTAGCTGATTAAATAATCACTAATTATTCACCTTTTGTTGATCTTTGATAAATAATCCCCTAAATAAAACTCTGTCACAGTCATCAATTAAATGTAATGATGACTTACTTCATTAAAGAAATAGGGAAATGTTTACAAACAGCATGGTTTATTATTTAATTTGAAAGAAGTGAAATACCGCGAATGCAGCAGATAACTGTGTTTAGATGTAGAAGTTCCAATTGTACTTTTAAGCAAACAAATTGCTAATTTTACAAAATGATAATTCTAACAATATATTTTTGTCTTTTTCTGTAGGCAAAAGTACAGTTTGAAATGTACTAACCAAAATGCAGCCCTTCACAGGTCAGTACAGATATGATCTTTTTTCGTAAATACTTAAATAATGTGGGAAAAAAAACTTAATTCATAAAATGAATGCCTGTGCATTTCACAATCTTATGCAGTGACTTTATATTGATTGATTAGATGGTCTGTATTGTAAACTATGAGATGCATTGACCAAAATGCATTGATTGTTTTTTTCACTATTATTTATTTTAATAAATCAGAAATACATGTAGTATATTAGTATATATTATATTTAGTATATATTTAGTATTTTGACTACAATTTTTGAACAGTAAAGAACGTAACGCACATTTGTACGTTGTACCCAGGTGGGAAGCACATTTTCTTATGCACCCAATAGTGTCGCCCCCTAGAGTCCGAACCCAGCAGGAACAACCTAACAATCCCATTATCCCAAAGCAGATGTCAAAATTAATTTTTACAATGTGCAGTGCAGTAACAACTACAGCTAAATTATTTCAATTGAATAGAATTACTAAATTGTACGAAAGAGTAAATAAATCAAAACGCTACATGCAAAAACATATTTCTAATTTCTAATATATTTTCTAATTTTCATTTTGCATTATATAAAGTGTTGACTACAGTAAGTCAAATTACACTTTTTTTATTGTACTGCACTTAATCTATTTGCTTATGTAGATTTAAGTTACAATATTTTATTTTTATTCAATAACAGTTTTCTCAAAACAAGTTTCTCCACTTCAGCAGCACTGACACACACCATAATTTACAGTTTTATTCCAGTCTATATTCTGAAGGTTTTTATAGAAGGGTTTGTTCATATGTCATTCACCTGATTTTATTATCAAACTTTATCTGTTTGTCTGTAAAATTTAGTTATCTTTAAAGGTTGTCGACTCAAAATGAGTTTTTTCTCCACTTCAGCAGCACTGACACACACCAAGTTTTACAGATTTATTCCTCTCTATATTCTGAGGCTTTTTGTAGAGGCGTTTGTTCATATGTGATTTATACAACATTTTATTCCTAAAAGCACAGTGAAAACTACTTTATTGTGGCTTTTGACTGTATTGACTAAATTTCGAAGTAATAAAAGAAGAAATCCAAAATCCCCTCTGTAAAAACCTTCAACTCTAGTGTGTAAATAAAATGAAACAAGAATTGAGAATATGGCTTTATCCAGTTATCATGGAAATGTATGTAAATGATTGTACATTTTATTAGATTATGCATTGTTTGCTTTTTAAAAAAATAACATTTCAGAAAGTTGCGATACAAAAAATGTCTGAACTTCTTAATGTGATTACTGAACTGGGGAGGAATTGTAATATATATTAGTGCATCTGCTGTGGACTTATTTTCATTGTGAATGGTTTACGTGTCATTTTGCCTGCCCACAAGTCACAACAAAACTGTTGGTGCTATTGGGTAGATGTTTTTATGCTTTTATTGAAGTTTTCATTTTTTTAATAATGTAATTTCATCCTTCTGAGTGGAGGGCGAGAGACTTGTTCAGAAGCAGCTCAATGTTTTATCACGAAGAGTAAAACAGCTTCAGATTGTAGAATAATTTGTTTGTATTTAATATTTGTCAAATGTTTTAGACTGTTGCAATCTCCTTGTTTGGAGCTGGTTATTATTTCTTATGTTTATGTAGCTGATAAATCAAGTGTAAGCCATGTGATCTGTGGCTATATTTCTGAGTTTGCTCAGAAAACTTTGGATAGAAGAAAAATGGTTGGGAGATGAGCATTGTGGACCAGTTCTTTATTAGTCCCATTAAGATAGTTCTCTAAAAAATACAAATAAAAGGTTCCAAAAGTGTGTTTCACAGTGATGCAACAGAAGAATCATTTTGAGTTCCCCAATGAACCTTTAATTGAACCTTGTAACAATCTGAAGAACCTTTTTCTGCATTACAGAACCATAAAGGTTCCATAGATGTTCATAGTTCTTTATGGAACCGTAAATGCCACTCAAGAACCTTTATTTTTAAGAGTGTAAAGAATCTTTTTTTTGCAATGGAAAGATTCTATGGTTCTTCATGGAACCATAAAATCCAAAAATAAAGATTCCAAAAAGAGGTTTTTGCAGGGATGTCATTTTTGGTTCCTCAAAGAACATTTTTCCCCTTCGTTTAAAGAACATTTTAATAATCTGACAAACCTTTTTTCACTTTAAATAATTTTTTGGGGAAAAGAAAGATTCTATGTATAATGAATGTTAAACGTTCCTCACATAACCATTGATGCCAATAAGAACCGTTATTTTTAAAAGTCAAAGAGGTTTCTTTATATGATTTAAAATGTTCTAAACACACAAAAAAAGGCTTCTTTTAAAAACTGTTCACAGAACAATTCTTTTGGGAGCCCTTCTTCTAAGACGGTGCTGTGAAAATCCCCTTTTGGAACCTTTTAAGAGACCAAGAAAGAAATAACAGCATTCCTTCTTATTTAGGTGCTTAATTGTCGCCAACTGACTGCATGTAAATAAGCGCCTTCACAGCATCCATCTGCCCCTCTCAGAGTCCTGACCTTGGATCTGAGCCACAAACTTATTTTTTCAGCATTGGCAAGGATCTATAGCAGCATTGTGACCTCTCTCACCACCTTTACCAGCTGAAATCCCTCCTAGTTTGGCTACTTATAGCAGTGTTGGGGAATGTCTATCGTATTTAACTCTGGAAAATGACTTGCATTGGGTAAAATCTGCATTACTCAGGGGGAAAAAACACTGTAATACAATACAAGAAGTATGCATTTCTTAACATGGTTGGTTAACATGAACTGTGAATCAGTGAGCAACATTTTTACAGCATTTTGTTAGTTAAAAAAATACAATTGTTGATTGTGAGTTCACAGTGCATGCCATTTAATGTTAACAAATGCAGTTTTAAAAATGTGTTAGTAAATGTAGAAATTAACTAAGATTAATAAATTCTGTTGAAGTATTAAGCTAAAAAAAGCCCTTATTTTAAAGTGTTATTAAAAACACAGACACTGTATAAGTCTCATTTTAATATTATCAATATAAAAAGACGATTTAATCTTTCTTCACTACTAGTAAGCAATACTAGTCTTGCACAAAAGGCCAGGATTGTCTGCATGCCAGTTACTGTCCAGAAGGTTCAGTCACTTCAGACATGTTTTTGTCAAAAACAATAGTTAGTTGCGAATGGAAAAAATCTTTTGTGCAAATGATTTAATTGCATTAATTAAACTTGCAGATGTGCATCTAAATTATTTCGTAAATCTGTTTCCATCATATTGTATGCCTATTGTACTGTTTTTCTAGCCTTTTTATGCGATTCTCCTAAATATGAATACAAATGAGTGGATGGCCATCTGGCTATTATTACTATTGTATTATTATTTATTGTAATTATTGTTTTATGTTTGAATATGGATATGAAAATACATTTCCCTAGAAACACTTCACTTATTCTTAGTGCAAAAGCAGTAAAAAAGGTTTGTTCACTACTAATAAGCAATGCTAGCCTTGCACAAAGGGCAAGGAATGCTAAAAGTTGAATATAAATAATCATCTAAGCAAACAGTTTAGCTACACCACTTGAACTTGCAGGACCTGTTTTGTGCATCTAGTAAATTATTTGGTAAACATGTTTCCGTCATATTATATGCACAAAAAATTACATTTTTAATGAACATTTTAAAAAATGTATTTGGGGAAGAGAGAGAGAGAGAGAGAGGGGAAAAAAGTATTTTCTATGCAATAATAAACTCAGAAGGTTGTTTATAGTATTTATGTTGGACCTTGCTGTGGATGGTCATTTTTTCATAGGGAGTCAAAAAAAAAAAAACATGCATTCGATTGCCATTTAATTTATGGTGAAGAAGCAGTAAACATAATTTTTGTTATTGCTTAGAAAAATAATAGCGGCAGAACGTATGGCTGTTATTAGTGTTTTATAATTGATTATGGATTTTAAAAAAAATATTATTCTTTTGGGAAATTCTTTAAACAGATATGCTCAATTCTAGTAAGCAGTGCTAGTTTTACTCAACAGGCCCAGGATTGTCTTCACCAGTTACTACTGTTCCCCTGCTTGGCTTTGGCATAAAACACCATCCATATTGCTGTGTAAAAATTAATTATGAACTATATTGCATAACTGTACCCAATGCACACAAATTTCCATGCCACCTCCTGTAGGAGCGCAGCACAGAAATCTCTCTGAGAGTTCCTCTCCCACCAACCTGTGTCTGCTTACATTTCCACCGAGCAGATGGCCACGCAGCATGGCATGGGATCTCACGCGCTGTGACGCGCTCGCATATGTAACGGGAAAACTTCACAAGCGGACCAGGAGAAACTTTGCTTATTTTTCTGATCGAAAGTCCCTCTAAACTAGCACATCTGAAGGGTTTTTAGATCGTGCAAGTCGAATCTCGATATGCTATGAAAAATATTAACTTCAGTATAATTAAAAAAAAACATTATTTATCATCTTACCCATAATTGCACCCACAGGTTCAACCAAAAATTTAATTTTGCCGCAGTCATCTCATCCATCTGAGATGTAGACGAGTTTGTTTCTTTATCAGATTTGGAGAAATGTAGCATTGCATCACTTGCTCACCAATGGATGTGAATGGGTGCCGTCAGAATGAGAATCTAAACAGCTGATAAAAACTTTTAACAAATACGGTGGGTGGAATTTTGACGTGAGATGGATTTATTCACAGGAGGACTTTATTTTGACCAGTCTGAAGTTAAAATGCCTTAATGTTTGATATGTTTCCTAGAAACATGCCGCTTTTGTCTTTTTAAGATGTTAACTGATGGACTGAAGTGGTGTACTTGGGATGTTTATCATTCTGCTCTCATTCTGATGGCACCAATTCACTTCTATTGGTGAGCACTGCTACATTTCGCCAAATCTGTTGAAGAAACAAACTCATCTACATCTTAGATGGCCTGAGAGTGAGCACATTCTCAGCAAATGTTCATTTTTGGGATAAAAACTCATCTTGGCATCACAACACCTTTAGCAGTGTAGGCTTGCTATGTGTGTGGGCTCCAAAAGTCGAAGTTGCTAATTCAAAGATCAAGGTTATGGACATCTACTATCGTGAAAGGCATGAGAGAATCTGGGTATGTTCATGGTGCTCTAATAATAGCACAGCAACAGATGCATTTCTATCTGGCCCTGGCGGGGGGTTCAGGCGGGGTACGAGGCCATGGAGGGTGACGCCTTTAATGATTCATTTCAATCAAGGGAAGGCTTTCTGAATCACACAACATGGTCGATCGATATAGCAGATAGTTAGTCACTGTTCAGAAGCTAAACCATGAGAAATTTGATCCTACGCAGTACATGTAGGAACAATTGGAAAAGTGCACTGCTAGATGTGTCTTGCATTTTAAATTACACTCACTCATATAGTATAAGAAATCAAGAATGAAATCTTGTGTTGCCATTTAAATAATAATGATAAATTATTTATTTTATGGTTTTGGGGAGACAGAAAAAAATATGTATATGTATATGTATATATATATATATATATATATATAGGCTATATATAGGCTATATATATATAGACCAAAAAAGCTGTACCAAATTTAAGCCAAGGAAAGACCCATTTGATGAGCCTTAACTAAATTATTAGCTTAATGTGTTAATCGTAGCTTATGTACTTAATTTAACTGCCAGATAAAAATGATCAATATTTGAATTACATTTTTAAGACTTAGTTTATTTTATTGTTATTTTATTTTCATTTTTTTGGCCCAATCAAGCATTTCTTTTATTGAAAATAACATTTATTTAGTTTTTTTTTTAAATGTGCTTTAGGGGGGTTGGGTGTACTGTATATATATATATATATATATATATTATTTTATTTATTTATTTTTTTTCAGCATTTTATGCAATACACTAAAATGAAGAAAAAAGTAAATAATAAATGCAAATTAAATGGATGGATAGAAAATAATTATTGTTATTTCAGAATTTGATATGGACAAAATAAAGTATGTAATTTATCACTGAAATACATTTTAATGCACATCTTTTATTCAAATTAAATTGCTACTTGTTTTATTATAAATTAATATATAGATCGATATAGATAGAGCTCCCGAAATATGATCTGATAAAAACGATTTACTAAACTATACTAAAGTTTCCCGCTTGTATCTCACATAAAGCTAAATTGTATCTTATATCTCGGTTTCTTTCAGGAACTTGACAGACATGTTCACTATAAATCATCATTACACGGAAAGAGCAGAAAGAAGGGTGAGTAAATGAGTGTGGTTCTGTGGCTTTAAGTCTTGTTTCGTAGCGTGGGGTACAGTTCACGGGACATGGCTGGTCAGGTGCTGTTGGCGAAGGTTAGTGCTCTGCTTTAATAACAGGATGCAGCTGCTCTCCTTCATGAATACACCAGACCGACTCTGACCAGAGACACGGACCATAAGTCTTTTCTGGCCTGTCACTAAATAGCTTTTTCACATTGTATCAGTTACAGGGAATGGAGGAAACTGTGGCGTTAACGAGGCTAGTTTGGCCAAAATGCGGTTCACTTCGGGTTACGCAGAGTCGCTGGGACTGCTTTGGCCGAGAGCCTCCATTAGCCATTGTCTCGCAGTTATGACAAATACGCTGAACGTTTGGGGAAATTCTGAACAAACAAGGTGGAAACAGTTGCTGGAAATCGGAGCGAGCTGGATTCCTCTGGCTATTGTTGGTGTGAACCTGATCCGGCCCTCACTGATTGATCATTGCTCGGCGTTCCTGGACTCTTTGACGTGTGCGGTCAGATTGAAACCCTTCCCAGAGACTCATTGTCTTGGGTCGAGGTCTGGAGAGTCACAAGTCTGGTCTGCCTCATTATCCAGTCATGCTGCTGTTTAGTGATGTTTAGAGACTAGACACTATACTAGATATCATGGTAAGAATAGTAATGAGATTAAATAGACCACTCGGTCATATTATTTGTTGAGATTAAGTAACACAACCAGTTTAATGTGCATTTAGTAAATTATTTGGTAATAGTTCATGCACTTCATCTTTCTTTCTGGAATGCACATTTTTATTTGTTTATTTATTTTAGTGTGTTTCTTTTCTAGCATTTTTGTGCAATACCCCAAAATCTAAATAAAAATAAGTCTATAGACAACAGGATATTGTTAATTGATATTTAACTTTGGGTGAAGTCAAATAATGTAATATTACAACAAAAAATATATATTTTATTTGAAACGTTTTATTTTATTCCAAAAGGTGAATAAAAATGAATATTTGTACAGCAGGATATTGTTATTGTTGTTTGACATTTTAGATTGGATAACACAAAATAATGTAATTCAAATATATGTTACTATTTAAATTAATTTTATTTGATTTGATTCTGATCTGTGTGATATGCCAAAATATAATACCACAATTCAGACTAAGTTTGTTTATATTACACAATATTCAAGATTTTTTGATGAATAGGAAGTTTAAAGAATTGCATTTCTTTAAAATTCATTTCTTTGTAGTGTTAGACATGTATTTACTCTCACTTTTGATCAATTTAATGCATTCTCGCTGAATAATAAAAAAATAATAATAAACCGTACTGATCCCATCCCTCGAGCAGACAGTTCACATTGGTGCGCATGTTAAGTGTGCCTCTGGCCTGTAGCTGTTTTGGCCCTCGTGCTTGGGGCCCAGAGATCAGGCAGGGGTCCTCCTCCACAGCCAGAGCCCCGCACATCTGTAACAGGAGCTGCTGGTGTATATAAATAGCTGCTGCAGGCCTATGCCCCGTGAACCGTCCAGCCTCTGCCCTATTTAGTGTCTGCTGAGCAAACTCAGCTGTCTGGATTCCTCCCGTCTGCACCTGGGGCCCCTAGGGGCCACCGCATCCTGATTAAAGGGTGTGCTGGGCAGCACAGTAGCACAGTTTTATAGGCTTTTCAATCCAGTAGTTAATTCAGTTTTATATGCAGTGTATACAGTTAATGATATGAACGCACCTATGAGCATGTTTTCTAAATTGTGATATTCTGTTTTGACCCTGAAGTCAAGGTTGCGGAAACATCCTGCAATCTTAACAAAACAAACAAAATAATAATAATAATATTAATAATAATAATAATAATGAATACAAATAAATAAATAAATAACTATTTCAGCTGGTTGCCATAGCAACATGATTTTGATTTACCAATTCAGCATTAACTTGAAGTATTAAATAGTATTAATAGTATTAGTATTTGGCAATATATGAAAACCTTTGCAGGTGACCAAGTGTTAAACAAATATTTAAATTATTATGTATTTAAATATTTGTATTTTATTGTTCCAATATTTAAATACATGGTTAAAATAAACATTTTAATATTTAAATATTACATAATTAAAATAAGCATTTTAAGCATTATTGAATTATATAATCTAAATTTAAACTTAATAAAATATTTAAATATAAGGTTTTATGCATATTTTGAGGTTTTGGTTGACAATTTTAAACAAATATTTAAATATTTTAAAAATAATAAAGAATTATAGTAATATATTTTTTTAAATGTATTATGTATGTATGTATATATATATATATATATATATATATATATATATATACATTTTAAGTAAATACATTTAAACATACATATTTATACATTTGTTCAGTTGACAAATATTAAACAAATGTTTAAATATTAAAAATATGAATATTTTTTGCTTAATTTAACTATATTTAATATAAACAAATTATCATCACTTGCTTTACTTGAAATTTTAACTTAACAAAATGATTAAATATAAATATTTATATTTTAATTTATATTTTCGTCTGACAGTATAGATCTGACAGAAACGTTGAGATTGTAAAATAAGCAAATATTAAATATTTAACTGTGGAATAAAATATTTAAATAATTAAAATAATTGTAATATTTAATTGTATTATTTAATTTGTTCCACAATAAAATAGAAAAAAATAAAATATTAAATAAAATATTAAATAAAATAAATAAAATATAAAATATTGAAAATATTGAAATAATATTGAAATATTTAAATATTAATTCAGCCCTATAGGCATAAGGCAGGTTGGGATTGATAAATGACACAAACTTGAACAGGACTTGGCTGTTCCTCAGAACCCTACAGACTCGTTTCTCTTAATTACAGATGCAGACAAACAGAGATGTAGAAAGAAAGACGCTACTCTTCATGAAAGGTGCCTAAAACATTAATGTCTTTTACACTGATTTGCACTTTAACAGCTTGCTTGTTCAGTTTCTACATTCATTCATTCTGTGTTTTGATCTCTGAGTTTGGACCCCGCAGGTGCTGCTGAAGACCACTGCATCACATGTGAGTTGATTTTCAGTCGGGCTGAAGCCAGGACACCTTTCCAGCATATCCCACTGTCCTTTGGGGTGAGGTAGTAGGTTGTATAGTTTTAGGGTGACACCCTTCCTGTTAGATAACTATACAACTTACTGTCTTTCCTGAAGAGGCTGTAATATCACCGTCATCTTCCTCTTTCAGCCCGACCACAGATGGACCACTCTTCTTTTAGTATTATTGATCATTTTGTTAATCTTTTTAATTTTTATTACAGTTTATATTAATTTCAATTACAGTTTAAGTGTTTTTTTAATATATATGTATATACATTTACACATTGATACATTTAAATTTAAATAATTTTTGTTCATTAATTATAGCTTTTTTGTACTTTTGATGTTTGAAATGTGGCAAGTAACTGAAATAAGGTATTTTTTTATTATATATATTATTTTTTTTATTAGTGTGTGTACATTTTAATATAATTATAGGTTTTTCTGATTTCATTTTTAATTTTAGTCAAGATTTTGATGCGTGTTTGTCTTTTTTATTAGTTTTAGTTTTGATTACATTTTATTTGTTAATTTTAGTTCATTCAATTTAATTTTTTATTTTTCAGGTTAAACTAAGCAAATAAAAATATAAGAAATAGTTGTATTTGAATTTTATATATTTATAATAGTTATTTATTTTACTTATTTTATTTTAATTGTAATTAATATTTAAATAGTAAATATATATATAATTTTAGCATTTTCATTTAAAATTTTTACAGTTTATTTGGTTAACTTTAACTCTGCTGTAACACAGCTAGATCAGATTGAGTTGGATGGATAAGGCCTCTGGGATGGACAACATTTGTCAACAAATATTAAAAACCATTAAAACTGAATTACATGATGTGCATATTTGGATTGAATGATAATATTTTTGATTTTGCTTTGTTTATATTAAATGATTTCCCAAAAGATCTGTTAAGAGACATTTCAGATCACTACGACCGATTTTCGTGGCTGCTTCCGCTGCAGTTTTCTGGAGGAAAGTTTTTGCAGATGTGAGCCTTGCAGAAAAATGAAATTAATTCTCATTAACATTATGCAAGTTGGGAGAATATTTCAGCACGTGGCCGTAAAGAGGTTTTTTTGCAGTCTCTGGACGCTCCTGATGTTCGTACAGGGTGAGGTAGTAGGTTGTGTGGTTTCAGGGTAGTTATTTTGCCCCATCAGGAGATAACTATACAACCTACTGCCTTCCCTGGAGGGCAGCGACACAGCAGCGGTCAGCCAGCAGAGGTCAACACTCACAGGTACATCACACAAACACCGAAGAACCCTTGTGTCCTGTCAACCTCCTTTTGTTGAATGAAAATGCCAATAAAGAAGCTTTTTGTTATTCAATAAACTTGTATCATTCATGTTATGATCTATCATTATCTGTTTTCACTTTGTGATTACAGGTCATTAATAATGTGAACACTAAAACTTCATTTCATTACTACAAGTTCATTCTTAATTTTATACACACACGTGTATATATAATCACATCGAAAATAAAAGTGTTTACATAGTATGGGTACTGTGTTTATTTAATAAATACAAATGCATATTTTTAATATTATATATACAGTATATATATATATATATATATATATACATACACAGTATATATTTAGGATGTATTTATGTCTATACGTTTATATTCATATAATTGAATTTTTAAGTTAATAATATATATATATATATATATATATATAAAACATTTTCTTAAGCATATACATCCATATTGTCACGCCCAGCTGGAGCTGCCAGCTAGAGACTGATAATGGCACTCCAGATCGCCATGAACTCTGTGGTTTTGTGTCTGTTTTAATACCTGGACTCCATTCCCCAGAATGCAACTCTCCTCCACAGCTGTTTCTATTGATTGTAGTGATTTTTTTTATACATATAAAGAAGCTCATCTAATCGCATTATTTCCTGACTACCAGAGCAAATAAGATTTTATCAAATGAGTTTAATAAATCAGTCAGCTGTTTATGATTTGTGTTGATATTTTATGCCCACTGTAGTATCACACAAGTTAGTGTTGATTTCGGAGTTGTTTTATTGAAATGGTATCATTGTTCAGTTTTTAAAGAGCACTTGACTAAAACGTGATGCACTTGCTTATGGCCTCTTTTTTGACATATAGAGAATAGGTGTCTCGTTCATACCTGTGTATTTTATACTGGATCATATCAAGTGGACATTCACTGGACTTCAACCCTTTGGGACAACCGGACAACTCTATCTGTAAGACAGAAAAAACATGTAACCATGCAAACATTATTCAGCATTATATAACGCGTATATGGGTCCTTCCACAAAATCTATGACTTTTTGGGTCCCAAAAAGGAAATAATCAAACAAAGATAATAATAATAAGCTAATAATACAACAAGTAAATGTGCATTTTAAAAACATAACAATACTATTCATGTTTTCATCAATATTACACAAAAAAGTCAAATATTATTTTAATATTATTTTTCAACAGGACTTTAAATAACAAAATTATATAAAAATAATACTTGTATATTCTAAATATACTTTCATCGTTAAGCAATATTTTTGGCATAAGTATGAATTTTTAATACACCTAATTGTACTGGTGCCCCACAGTCCTGTTCTTCTCATCAAAACCCCTTGTAATATAAGGTACATTCAAGTAACATCTTTTCTAGGAGGTTGCATCATATTTCAAGCAGGTTTTAAATGCTTCAAACACAAGAATGTTTCTCTCTCATTATATACTTTATTTTTGATGATTTCTGAGGGAGTGACATTGTGCAGTGTCAATCCTGTTACCATTTTTTTAAATGTAAATTTAAACAATTATGGCTTACATGTAATATTATCAGTGCACAGTTGGTGCTTTTGTGGACTTGAATTAGCTAGAAATGAGCATATTTGTTTGAAATCTTCCAACCTGTTACCTTTTAGAGTAACAGGGATGACATTAATTAGGCTTGACCCCGTTTTTAAAGACTGTCAAATTCAAACAGTTAAAAGGTCACCCTCTGTGTATTATTGAGCTAATGCCTACAGTATGTCATTAAGTGGCACATGAGTTCTAATTAAACTATAGTAGTAATGGTAACAGGGTTGACAAAAATGCCAAAACATGTAGAAAAACATCATAAAATAATAAAATCACATAGCCTTAGATGGCACAATACAATTTCTTGTCATTTTAAGGTGTCTTCAGTGGGTATTTTAAAAAAATATATTCATTAAACTTACTTTATTTGCACTGATTTTGTGGGATGACCCATATATTCCTATACATAGTCATAAGTCTTGCTTTTGCTCTACAAAATTAGATTAACAGGTGGTGTGATGCAATTTCAGGAATTTTTTTCCCTCTCCGTTTTTTTTTTTTTTTTTTTTTTTAATATTCATACAATATATACACATTTGTTAGGATCGGCTGTGCAATATTTCTGTTTTTATTTCAAAATGGCGCTGAATCATAGGAGAAACTGCTGAGCTTGCTCATGTTTATTAGCCAAAGCATCAATTTGACATCATAACAGAGACATGGCGCCATCTGTTGGTCACTCTGAAGCAGTGCAGACAGATAGACATTACCACTTTCTGTCAACTGCCAGTATATTCTCTCATAATTATGATTGCATATATAAATATATACTTAGGAAAAAACGTTGCTGGTGAGTCAAAACAAAGGCACTGATATATTTTAATATAAGTCAGTACAAGTTTCCTTCAGTTCACAGATCAGACTTACATTTTAGTCTATGATTAGGCTTAAGCTTTGTCTATTAAACCGAGGGAAAGGGTTATTTCACCCTAAAATAAACATTAGGCTGTGTTTTACTTCCCTTCGAAGCATCCTAGGTATATATGACTTTTTTTTTTTTTCAGATGAATCAAATCAGATTTTTTTTTTTTTTGTAAACAGTCCAGATACCTCCAAGCCTTTCCATGAGACTAAATGGGTGATTTCTGTTTACAATTCAAAAGATGTTAAAGTGCCCCTATTATGCCATTTTAAAGGTGTCTAATTTTGTTTTATGAGTGTCTAAAAGCAGGTTTATGTGTATGCAAGGTCAAAAAACATAATTTTCTCTAAAAATAGATTTTATTTTACCCCATTTCTAAATGATTCCCAAACGACTCGTGTGAAGCAGTTCAAAGACTCAGTTTCTCTAAACCCCTCCCTCCCGTAAACCCTCACTGTGATTGGTCAGATGGCGCAGTCCTGTATGATTGGTCTACAGACTCAAAGCTTGAACCAAAACTACCGTTGACAATGCTTTTGTAAGCGAATCGGGCACACCTCTACGTAATGAACTTTAGCATTGCAAAAAGCATAACACTGCAGCCATCGTTTATAATTACTTAGACCACCCAACAAACATGAGACGTCTGTCCGACGTGCAGATTATGTCTATATTGCGTCGGTCGGTCCAGGACCATATCTACGTCTATACGACCTGCAAATCCGGTACGGAATCTCGACGTCCAACTACGACCTCACTTGGACGTAGATATGCAGTTCAAAATTCAATCGTCCACCACGGATTTTTCTTGGACGTCTGTACGACGTACAGAACAGGTTCAGGAAGTCGACATAACTTTTTATCCAAAGAAACATGACAAAGAAAAGTGCTCTTTTAAAGATTAGGCGTTATCTTTCACTTTTTTAAATAGCAAGTTCATTAATATTCCACAAATAGTTTTGTAACGTCGGCGATGTAACTCTGTCAGTGCGCGAGCCCCATTCTTGGCAACCCACAGATTGTAAGCAGACATCCGGGCATTCAGGTAAGATTTCACTCGAGCTGAATTAATTAAAAAAATTATTTTTTTGGTTATGTGACACTTAGTACTAGTAAGCCACTCGGTGTGCTACAGCGCATTTTAAGAGGCGTGTTCATTTCCAACTCACTTATTTAGCGAAAGTAGCGCTTTTTAAAATTACTGTGAACACACAATGCTGTTGCTTTTTAAATAAACAATTCGTTTTAAAGTAAATAATATTTGAATAAGACTGTATGATTAATGTAACGTTTTCGTCTATTAAATAGGGAGGTACCTTATTCTGATTGGTAGTTGCTACTGTCAATCATCTGACCTCACTACAAAATTGTCTGCAATAATTCATTAATTCAGAATTTCCCGGATTAGTTTATAGGCTGCAGCAAATAACACAATGGACATTTTGGAAATAGGCTAATATTTCCACGAATTATACTAATAATTAATTTAGATAAATAAAACATCAATTACACGTCACTTTCAAACGTGTTTTATCCACAAATACGCTGTTAACAAACGGGCATAATAAGAGTATTTAAAATAAATATTAGCCATTATTATAAAATGAAAACCATTCCACGAATGAGTCAAAATTAAGTAAAGGCTACTATTCAATTAGTGTAGGCTATTTGATTTTGGCCTATTTCTGCATAAAGGTGAGTATATTACGCATGCGACGTCAGCAGCGTGATTTAAGTTGCTATAGCGACGTAATGATGCGAATTCTGGCTGAATATAAATACTGGAATATAAACATCGCGGTCTGTTGTGAGAGACGAGGCGACTTCAAAGACCTTTGGAGAATATTTTCTGAGGAGATTGTGATTTTAAGAAGACTTCGGAAGATTTCTGGGAGCAAAGAGCTCAGATTATTTCTGAGAACAGTTTTATTATATCATTCTTTTTTAATATCTACTTTGGAGGAGTGTATCTGAGGACCATTTGATTTTTCATTAATTCGTTTGGACTAATTAGTTGCTTTGTTATTTTTTTATTTTTCTGTTTTATTTTTCTGTTTTATTTTTTATTGGAGTTTGAAGGCTTTAATGGCTCACATGGGGGAAAGACGTGGTGAGTTTTTTTTATATTTCAGTTGTTTATTATTTGTAATATTATTGGTATGTTTCAATTGTTCATTATTGATATGTTATGAACTGTAGTATGATACATTTTCTGCAAATGAAACAAGCTGAAGGTCTTTTATAAAACACAAATGAAAATAAATTTGTA
>JAUCMT010000059.1:1722283-1733506 GCA_032357475.1 Enteromius thamalakanensis
GACCCCAGAGAAGCAAGATAATATGATACACTGACGTAATGAATATGCAAATTGACAATATGGCGTCATTTAGCAATTTAAGCGGGTTTTGATGCGTGGAAGGTTTAATAATTTTTTAATTTTACTAATTTTTGCAGATTTATTAAAAAAGAAAAACTTAAATATCACATGGTCATAAGTATATATATATTTTACTCAGGTGCTGTCCATTTCTTCTGGTCCCCCTTGAGATGGTTCTTCACCTTTATTTGAGTCCAGCTGTTTTTAAATATACTGATTGGACTTGATTAGGAAAGCCACACACCTGTCTACATAAGACCTTACAGCTCACAACGCATGTCAGAGCAAATGAGAATCATGAGGTCAAAAGAAACTGCCTGAAGAACTCAGAGACAAAATTGTGGAAAGGCACAGATCTGGCCAAGGTTACAAAAACATTTCTGCTGCACTTAAGGTTTCTAAGAGCACAGTGGTCACCATAATCCCTAAATGGAAGACGTTTGGGAGTGGCGGCCTTCTTAGCTTTTGCCTATTCAGCCAATGCCCAGAGCATGAGGCAGCTATAAAAATGTTACCATTAGGAAGGATGCAGACTACACACAATAAAATACTGCCGATCTTTCTCGGCAGATGAAAAGGTCTTAAACTTAGGCAGAGGTATTCAACACGTCTCTATCACTGTGAACTGTGTGCACTACCTGTTACTCATGTACACACAGACACCTTCCTCCTCTGTCTTTTCCCGAGGACCCCCCTCTGTCTGTGCGGATCAAGGAAAATCTCATCAAGTGAGCTAGGAATATCCTTACGAAGCCAGGTTTCTGTGAACGCCAGTAAACTTGAGTCCCGATACTCAAAGCATGACCTAATGTTAATACGAAGTTCATCCATCTTTGTTCTAAGTGATCTCACATCACTCCCACGTCGACCTCTACTTTGACCGATATACTCTCTGCTTTTGGTCTTAGTTCCATTTCAGCTCCTCTGGCAAATCCACCAGATTGAAATCATCAGATCGAGATGAGAGCGAGAGCAGGAACAGGGCTTTTCTGGTATATGACATGAGAGTTTGGGTCTCCCCGCACATAGTAGTTGAAACAAAACCATGATGAAAAAAATGTCCCAATAATAAATATCTAACCGATAATCTGTGCATAATACTATCACCATTTGAATGGATCGCTAATATGCCACCATCCAAAATAAAAATAGCTTAAAAGCTAAGACAAACAACTTAAAAACAATATGAAACAATATACTTCTTCTAAATTGGTATGAGTTTGGTTTGTTTGTCACAACTTGGTGCATGTCTGAGCTACATCCATGACCTTGAATGTCTCTAACTGAGAGTGCCGTGTCCTTCTTTGACTGTCAGAGCACAAAGATCTGCTGTATTTGTCCTCCTTCTCCTCTGGCCCATTGTTTCTTATCTTCAGAGTGTTTTTCCCTCTTTCTTGCGGTCAGTCTTCAGTGACATTGAGCGCAGAGTCTGTCTGTTTCTGTCTTTGTCATTGTCACATACAATTGTGATTCATCTCTGTTAAATATGACCCTTCAGTCTCAGATTTTCCTCTCTGTATTTAGGTTAGAAAATGGGAATTGGAAATACCATTTATTCTTGGATCTGTACTATAGTAGAAGACAACTGACTTTAAGTATCTCAGATGTTTCCAAAAGTGTGTTATTTGTATACTTAAATATTATTATGTATTCTAAGTGCACTTGGCTTATACTGACAATCTGATATAAAAGAAAGAATATTAGACTTAAAAACTCATACTTAATCTTTTGATTGAGATATATATTATCAAGCATTCTAAGTATTTAACCTATACTTGTACTGAATCTTTTGATCAAAGACTAGCATTACTCAAAGTATAATTAGTCACAGGGTGAATCACAGATTTAGTGAATTTTTTAGGCCTCAGCCAAATATAGGAATGGGACCTTACATTTGCACACATTTACTTCAATCAACGTTGAGGTTCCTTTTTTTTTTTGTCAAAGTTGCTGCTGCACAATGGTGCCCTATAGTTACGTCCATTGATTCTACAGTTTTCATGTACATATTATAATTCTATCATTAACATTTTTATTTATTCATTAAGCAGACACTTTATTATGTCACGTTGTAGACAACAGAGTAATTGATGTACAGTTGAGATACAGAAGTATACATTATTAAATTACTTATTATATTTACTGAAACAAACCTGTTTAGGTTACATATAGCCTAATGTGTCCACATTCTGTGTTCTGATGTAGCTAAATTCTCAGTAAATGTTTTTATTGATATACATTTGTGTTTCTGTTGTCATAAAACGGGATGAATATGAAATAGTGACAGAACAGTGATCGAGTCATTGTCTGATAAAATCAAAAAGGCTACACATAAGATAATGACAACAGCAGTGCTTGCTTGTGAAATTAGGTGCAATTAGTACTTCGTTTAGTACTGAGGTGTAAATTTGCAGACATAGATAGTAATTAATAGTAAATTTAAAGCAGCATAGGCGAATATCAAATATAAAGCTAACTTTAACACCGTTAACCGTTTCCGTTAACACCGGTGCCTTTTCTTTTAAAAAAAAACCTTTAGAATAAACGATCACTGTTTACACTACCTACCCCAGAGTTTTCAAACTAAAATAGGGTTTGCAGCGTTTCCAGAAGTTTTGTTTTGGAGAGTGGAAAACGGCAGTATAGGCGCGTAAAGTTATGATTTTTAAAACAAAAACGCACCTAATGTAAGCAACAGTTTTTCGCTGAATGGAGCAGACGCAGAGAGGGGAGCACAGCTGCAGTCAGCTTCAGATACATAATATTTTCGTTTGCTACAGGCAGGATACACACGAAGCACATTCAACTCAGACACGCAGACGGTCGTAGTAATAAACACCGTTACCATTCGCGTGTCCATACTTAATGCGCATCTCGGTGAAATCATTTTGGGGGCCCAAGGCAGTTGCCTACCTTTGCCTAGTGGCTAAGTCCACCCCTGATTAGTCAATACTGACAAGTATAAAGAAAATTCTCAGTTTTGGCCTATACTTGATCTTAATCTTTTGTTTTCGAAATATACTTAAAAAAGTATTAAGTATTCTGAGTACTTGTTTTATACTAATAAGTATACAAAAAAAACTAAGTGTATTTTACCTAGATACTTTTAACTGAGATGTACTTATACTGTTGTCTTATACTGAAATTCTAAGTATGTTTGACCAATACTTGTACTTTTGATTGAGATATACTTTATTTATATTTTAAGGGTACTTGGTAGTATATACATGAAAGTATACAGAAAAATCTAAGAGTATTTGACGTAGATACTAGTATTCAATATAAGATATACACTAACAGTAAGTATGCTAAGTATACTTGGTTTATAAAGACAAGTATAAGTACAGTATATTCGTCCTATACTAAATCTTTTGATCGAGTTACAATCATATTTTAAGTACTCAACGTGTACTTGGTTACTGCTGACAAGTATAAAGAAGTTTTCTAAAGAGAAGAATTATTACATATTCTATGTACGCATTTTATACTGACAGAAGTATGTTTGACCTGTACTTGTACTTAATAATTTAATGGAGATACACTATTATTACTAGGTATTCTAAGAATTAATACTGAGAAGTATAAAGAAAAGTATACTTAAGAAAAGTATTATTACTAATAGTAAGTATACATGGTGTATACGGATAATTATACAGGAAAGTGTACTTGACATGTACTTGTAATTTAGCTTTTGAGCAAGATACACTAGTATTATTAGGTATTCTAAAGATCAGTACTGACAAGTATAAATAATAGTATACTTAAGAAAAGGTATTCTAAGTATACATGGTTTATAATGACAATTATACAGAAAAATATATATATAAAAAAAGTATATTTGACCTGTACCTGTGCTTAATCTTTTGATTGAGATAGACTTTAGAAAATTATTAAGTATTCTGAGTACTTGTTTTATACTAACAAGTATACAGAAAAAACTAAGTGTTTTTTACCTAGATACTTGTGCATCTCAGTTAAAAGATTCAGTACTTTTATTATTAAGTGTTCTAATTATACATGGCTTATACTGAAAGTCTAAGTATGTTTGAAAGATACTTGTATTTAATCTTTTGATTGAGATATACTTAAGAAAAATATTAAGTATTACTGATAACAAGTATAATGAAAAGTCTAAGTGTACTCCTTTTTGGTCTACTTGTACTCTTGATTGCGATGCACTTAATGTAATGCAAATATATTTACTCTTTTAATAGAGTGGCCTATGAAATACCCAAATATTGTCTTCTTTGACATAGTACTCCATCATATGTCTTACATGCATTCTTATGAACTTACATCTTCATGTTTATCGTAGTTTGCTTTGGTCTGTTCACTTGTATTATAGAAACCATCATTGCACCACTTTTCTCTGTGTGTCATTTATAAACTCGCCCTGATGTCATGTGATCTAGTAACCTTCAGATGAACTCTTTACGCATTGTGTCATGAGTTCTGAAAACCTCAAATGACCTCAAAATACACCTTTAGTGTCATAGTAGCCTCGTAGATGTTGACTAAGTGTGACAAAGGCTCTCTTCGGCCTTGTTTTGCTCAATGGTTTTCTCTCTGTGTCACACAGACGCAACACAGACGTTTAGATAAGGCTATTTTGAGTGAACATAACTGTATTTACTGAAAAAAAAAAAAAAACTTGCTATGGCTGGCAGACAACACAAAGCTAGTATCTAGCAAGCTGGTATTGGTTGTGCCTCCGATAAATGAAACAATTCTGTGATTTATGTTAAGTGGTTTTAAAAGTGTTTTGCTGTGATTACCTAAATTAATATTAAAATTGTACAATATTATGCTTTTTGACAAGTCAGCCAAATGAAATAAACGCTTTAGCTGAGATACTAAAATTACTCAAACTACATGTAAATTAAGTTGAATTTAAAAATGTGAGAGAGCGAATAGAAATGAGGTGTCATGAGGTGTCATAATTTGTTGCTCGCTTCCCAGTGGAGACAAAGGCAGACAAAAGCTCAGACTGAACTTGAAACATTTAATGAAAATACCCGACGAGGTACAAGAAACACAGGCGAATACGCAGTGACAAAATAATGCAAATAACGAATGACGTGAAACACTTCTTCTTTTTGTTTTCTGGCGGATTGCAATCATGACATTAGGTGCATACTGCCACTGCCAAATATAATGTATATTTTCACTTTATATATTAAAAAAATAAATAAATAATATAGGTAAATAAGTAATAGTTCCAATATCCTAAATCCTACAGTATATCCCTGTATCCTTCAAATATTCCACAACAGAATCCTGTACATCTTTAACCCCCTCTCCTATGGTTCCCAGAATACCCTCAAGGTTAACGTGGAACATTCTACAAGGCACGATTTAAATACAAACATAATCAAGGCACAATACAAAACACCTGGGAAAACACGGCTGGCAGGGAGTGAAACACTAATGAGAAGGGTGGGGTTACAAACAAGACAAAGCACGTGTAGAACAAAATCAAAACAAAAACAAAGACAGCACATGGACCATGACAACATGACTTTAGGTTTATTCATTTTACAAGAATGTATTCAAAAAAAGGACATAACTGAAACTCTAAAACAAAATAAAACATTAAATTATAAAACTAAACTCTAATTTATAAAATGAACAAATACTATATGGAATAAAAGAAAAGTGAGAATCTGTTTTGTGGTACAGGGTTACTAACTAGTGGTGCTGATGCTTCTGACCATATGCAATGTTTACAGTAGGTATGTGCAATTCAAATTATGTTAATATCTCCGTGATCGCTCTCCTCTGCTTCCCAGGCCGATGTGTGATTGGCACTCAGTCGCCGTCCGGCAGCATGGTAGACATGGAGAAGCACTACAGCCCCCCGTTGCTGCTGGACGACTCCGTGCTGGACAGTCCTCTGCACCGGGACTTCATCGGGGGAATGGAGGACCTTCAGGACATCTCTCAGTCCATCGATGAGGATGCTCTCAGCAGCTTCGAGCGGACCGAGAACCAGTCGTCAGGTTTGGGCTCCGGCTCCGAAAGCTCCACTGCATTAGGTACACAAACACTGACACTGAAATACACACAGACCTTTCATCTGTGCATTATAATGAGAATTATTAACCCGAAACACCGGTTCCACAAAATGCAAATCATACATTGCATAGTTTGCATTGTTCAGATTAAAGTCAAAAACACTGTACAGACGAGCTGTGAATGCTTCGCTGAAATGTTGTAATTTTGTTAAATTTGTGCTTATGAAAAAAAAGAAAAGAATTTAAAAGCAGGAAATGTAGGCAAGTAATATCCCAACGAAAGTGTTTGTTTTTTTTTATTCAAAATGTAATATGTACAATAGTAGTAATACTTTACAATACTTTACTGCTATTATTTATGTATATATTATTTATGTTTTATAACATAAACAATAAGAATTATTATTACTACTTCTACTGCTCCAGTAATAATAATAATGATAATAATTACTACTGCTTGTGCTTCTATATTATTATTATTATTATTATTATCATCATTATTACAATTAAAATGATGGAAATATTACCAGAATTACCTTATAACAAGAATATTTACCTTATGCATAACTGATGTTTTTTTTAATCTTTAGTACATCAATCAAATTAATATGTATAACAATACCAATAATAATGATTATTGTAATAATCATCATATTTACATTACATCCTTACATTACATTACTTCCTTATTACTATTATTATTATATTGTAATCCATAAAGCCAAAATTGGATGTTTTCATATTTTACCAGAATGTTTATCTGCATATTATACTAATTATTGAAATTTTTCTTCATTGCATTTAGTGCACATTTACAAGATCTGTCAGATTATATACACGTGCAGATAGTCAGGTGTCACTCCACATGTTTGACCTTTCTGGGGTTTTTGATAGGTCATCAGTGGCTTGTGGTTCTGGAATGTGTGACGTAGTTGTTATTTATAGAAGCTCAAATGAATCCATATTAATTCGAACAAACTTCATGTTCCCAAACGTGATTAGTTTGAGAGTCTCAACCTGCTCTTTTTTACTTTCTAACAGTCACACAACACTGCTGAACAATAAGATAGATGGAAATGGATTGTTGAGGTTAAAATACTTGAGACACAAGAAGGTGACATCATGGAAGGTTTCTGAGGCTGCTTTGGTTTGGAATTGAAGTAAACAGGTTTCCAAAGAAGCTTAGCTCAATAATTTGGCAGAAATGTGAAGACTTTGAAGTATTTTAGTAATAATTACAAGACGTCAAAGTGACTTCACATCAAAAACTCTGTAAAGACGCTGCAAAACTTGTAATATTTTGAAATATATAAATATATATGTGTGTGCACTGTGCAGATATGTATAGATAGATAAATAAATCATTTAGAATACATTAGTTTAAATGTTTAAGTGTATTACATTTTTTTTAAATCAATGACTACAAAATGAACTTTTCAAATTAGATCTTTTCTGTTTCTGATGGAATTTATTATTTATTGTGTGTATATATATATATATATATATATATATATATATATATAATGAAACAGTTTAGCATATCAGGTAAATATTCTATAACTGAAAAAGTAATAACTGCTATTGTAAATTATTATTTATTTATTTATTTACCCATCACTAGTATTTACATGTATATATTTATATAAATTTAAATTATAATAAAAATAATAATAATAATAATATAAAAACCCAACGTTTTTCTTAATATATACATGCATATGTGTATTTATATATATGTGTGTGATACGTATATGTGCGTTTTTATTTTTTTTAATTACACACATTTTGTAAACAAAAACTTTTATTTTGGATGCAATTAATCATTTGACAGCCCTCATGCATATTTGATATATTTAAGATGCAGAACTGATGTTTTAATGTTGTTTTGTTTTAAATAACCATTAGACTGCATAAACTTCATATTTATAATAATAGTGATAGTTATTTTCTAATTGCATACTTTTGGACATTTATGTCATTATATAATTCTTTAGTTTTGTTTTGTTGAAAGGCATTAACGTTCTCTGTGTGTGGTTGTGATCTCTCTGTTGGTCAGATGCGCTGACCCCGGCGTCCAGCCCCTCGTCAGGTGTGTACGGTGGCCAGGCAGGTCAGGACGAGTTCACCTGCACCTCTCTGAACCTGGAGTGCCGCGTGTGTTCGGATCGAGCCTCAGGATACCACTACGGGGTTCACGCGTGTGAGGGCTGCAAGGTGAGCGCTGGCTGTATTATGGGTAATAAAAGGTTCATATTTTGGTTTTGGGAGTCAACAACATTGACATTCATGCAAGGTCAAAAACACTTTCATTGTATTATAATATGCATTTATTTTTACCTTACCTTTAGGGCTGGGCGATATATATAGAACGATATATTCATGTGCATCTCATCAGTGAAGCTGTTTTTTTAGGGCTCTGTGTATAAACTGGCGTTCCTTTTAAAAACAGCTGTTGGAGATTAACCGCTAATCAAAGAACAGGCTTTACTAATGAGATGCGCATAATATATCATTCTATATATATCGCCCTGCCCTACTTACTTGCTCAAAGACTCCTAAACAATTGACTCAACCATTCATTTTTCCAAACCCCTCCTTTGTGTGACACTAATCTGCAGTGATTGGTCAGTTTTATTTCCATGTCAAAATAAAAGCAGTGTTTGTGAACGCAGTACTGCTTTGTTTACAGCTATTACCGGGAAACATACTATTTGAATGCTTATAAAGTAGCACCTAGAATTTACATAAGTATAGATGCATTAGACATGAGATCTCTCTCATACACACTGACCTGTCAGAGCCTCAGAACAAACACACACAAGTGCACACACACACACACACTGGCCTGTCAGAGCCTCAGGACACACACACACACACACTGGCCCCATTGAGGTCACTGAGGATGTTTTGCCGTCATATGTATGTCTAGAGGAACATCTGTTGACTGCACACATTAGTCATAATATTGTTGTTAGATGAGCGAGAAAACACTAGCTGTGTGCTTACCACAGTGTGTTTGCCACAGCTTTAATGTGCGTGTGCTTTATGAACTGGGAGAATTCTAATAAAGTATTTATTAATAAAGTAATTATTTAGTAATAATTTTATTTTGAAACCAATGTGCAATGTCCAATGTGCTTTAGTTGTAGTTTAATAATCATTATTCTACACCAATTAAACAATTCTTATAATTATAACATAATTGATACATTTGTAATGACTTTTAGACTCGATAGTTGTTGTTATTGTTATTGTTATTATTTTTATTATTATTAATATTAATATAAATCTGCAATAGTATAGTGGGATATTTTAATACATTGGCAAAATATTTACCTGATATGCAGAACAAAATAAACATTAAGTCAAAGCTTTATATGTATAATAATGATAATAACAACAATAATTATTGTTATTATATATTTATTATTTGAACAATTATGTCAATTAGTATTTATTATAACAACAACAACAACATCAATTATTTATTTATTATTATTATACTTTTTTTTTATATACTATCAGAATACTTTCAGATATTAAGTAGCTAAATATAAATATGAATCCAACCGAAGATTGTGTTACATCTTGCATAATATTTCTGTAAAATATATATTCTTATTGTTCTGTATATGTTTTGTCACTTCACTTCGACTTTCAAATCTTCTCTGCTCATAAAGAATCATTGGAAGCTATTTATTCATTTGTCACTGGACTTACAGTAGACCTTGACCCTGACGTTCAGACACGGGCAACAGGTGCGTGCGTCCTCGCCCCGTCCAGCTGTTAGTCAACCGCCTGCTTGAGCCTAGTCACACATGGCAACACACTCTGATTACATACATGCAGCCCATTCTTGATTATGATGATGCAGTGTTTGTCATCCATACAGACTTATTCTTCTTTATAATCATTTGTAATACTGTTTATATTAGCACACCAATTGGAGAATAATAAAATCATGCATAATAATATATATTAATTATAATATATTACTACATTGCATATAAAGTAATTTAAAAAATGGATCAGCAACAATGCTAAAAAATAAAAAAGAACAATCTTGTGTAGAGATTTTCTGCGCTTGGAGATGCAATGCACTATTTGTTTATTATATAGCTTCTTTATATAATCTTCTTTATAACATTCATTTAGAAAATTACTTATAATACATTTGTAATTATTTTTGAATGTATTTAAAATTAAATAAGTACTAGATTAGTATAGAAATTTGAATACTTAAAGCGGCCTAAAATATGTCTCTCTTTGATTAGAATTATTTATTATTTAGTTTTTGCTTGTAACTAATGTTTTTGAGCTGTGTTTAAAAATATATATAGTCAAAATATTTACATTAATTATTTTTTTAAGTACCTGTTTTTAAATAAAATAAATACATTAAATAAATGAAAATACAAAGTGTATATATTTCCTTTTTATTAAATATTTAATTATTTAGCTCATGTTTTGAAGCTATTTGGAACAATTACTGTAATTATTATTATCTGTATTTTTATGTTATGCTTATTCAATTTTATTAAATTACTCATTCAGTTATAAGTTACATATTTAAAGCTGAACTAATTCCTTCATTTGATTCATGAATTGTTTGGGAATTGAAACGTGACTCAATCAGATTTAATCATCAGTTTCCTTCAAGAGTCCCATCCTTAATACTAATGTAGAATTTAATTGATGTAATTTATATTAAAAATAGCTCTTGGAACGAGAATGGTGATACTTTGACAATACCTCCTCCTCCTCTTCCTCCTGTCCCTGGTGCCTCTTCATCTCTTTCTGTATCTCCTCATCTAATCTCTGTGGTTTGGAAACAGAGTTTCTAGGGACTCAATGGCTCAATATGAATGAAGCAAGAGCGTTTAGTTTTTACAGCCCTGTCCCTTTTTGCATTCAAGTCTATTCTCTGCTGGTCTTTTTCAGTGCTTCGCCAGATTGTGCAAGACACTCGATTTAATACTTTGGATGCATTTATGACCTCTTTTCAGGCATTATTGCTCTGATAACTGGAGCTTATGGCTTCAAATGACTTGGCTTTGAGCAGCGGTCAAATAAGTTTGAGAATAAATGTGTTTTATATATATATATATATATATATATATATATGTATATGTGTGTGTGTGTGTGTGTG
>JAUCMT010000059.1:1733606-1743731 GCA_032357475.1 Enteromius thamalakanensis
TTTTGGAGTTCCATATATGAAGCGGGTGATAGAACCATTTCTGGTTCTAAATAGAACCATTTCTTTTAAGAGTGTAGAAGATAATTTAGGTACAAACTAAACAGGCCCAACAATAGATCCCTGAGGAACCCCGAAGATAATAAAGGTTTCAATGCACTGTTTACTAATAATCAGATGTAGCTCAATCCATTTAATTGCATTAACGCTGAAATTAACATTCTGTTGTGTTTTAGTGTGCCAAATCAAGGAAAACAGCACCTTCCTACCTGCTTTAAAGTCGTTACTCTTGTACTGTGATCTAGATTTGACTGAATGCCACTATAGACACTAAACTCATTATCTGATCAAAAAAAGCTTATCTTTATCTTTAAACAAGTTTGTGTTGTCATGTCACCTAAGGTTACTTGGTTTTGAGGATTGAGGTTTTAAAGTTTCAGGGTTTTTAAGTTTTTCCTCTATGTTAGTCTACAATTTTAGGTTTTGAAAGTTTTGACCTGAAAGCATGACTTCCTAATTTGTGAATGTATCTCAGGGCAATACTTCAGTCAGAGTAGGGAATAAAATGAGACCTTTCATCTAAGTTTGCTGAGAATGCATTTACAAACTTTCACTTGATTTGCTACGTATTAATGGAGTGAAGGATAGTCTTAAGGACAGGCTTATGCATAATTAATCCTCTTCTCTCAAAAAAGTTAGGATTTCATTGTTGCTTGGATTTCATGGAGTTGGAGTTCATTAGATCCCTTACTTACTAACTTGAACAATATTTTTACATTTTCCGAAGAAAACAATGACTTGTCCTTAACCTGTGGCAAACATGTCATACAATGTTGGCAAAGTGGATGACAGCACGTTTTTCTTATTCTTGTGTGGGTTGCTTTTGCTTCAGAAGAATACTTCATATCATTAGTTACTGATATTATTGTTTGACCTTTTCAACCCAACATACACAGCCTTCATATTCCTTGCACAAACTGTAATACTTAAGGGAAAGATGCAGTAGTGGTGTAATTTTAATAAAATCAAGGTATAGCTACAGTAGTTCAGATGGTGTCATTACTTTATTTCAAGTTACTTTTCAGGCTATATCAGTATGCATACTACAAAAAATATATTTAAGACATTTTTTCCATTACATACACTTTGTATTTCTATTTATTAACTTGGTCACACTTGGTTACAATACACTACAGTATTAGGTGGAAAAAAACAATATCTACTTCAGAAAACAAAAGTACAATGTGTACACTATTATTGTGTTCATATTGTATTGTAAAACACAACTGGTTTGGTGGTATGGGTAGGTTTAAAGGGCTAGTTCACCCAAAAATAAACATTTTGTAATTAATTACTTACCCTCATGTCGTTCCAAACCCATAAGACTTTCATTCATCTTCAGAACACAAATCAAGATATTTTTGATTAAATCACAAAGCCATCTGAACCTCCATAGGCAGCAATACAACTGAAATGATAAAACAGTCCATATGACATCAGTGGCTCAACTTCAGTTCAGTGATGCTAGAATTGTTATTTTTGTGCAAAGAAAATAAAAATGATAAATTACTCAAACATTTTTTACTATTTTTGTGTAGAGGTCAAGTTATGTCCAATAAAACTTGTATAATTAGAAATGATTTAATCTATAATCATGTGTGAAGCAACCACTCTAATTTTGAATAGTAAATGTTGAATAGTTTGTGAATGACCCAACACTTTAAAGAGCATGCAAACAGCAGTTTGCATAGATAATGCAAATCACATGGAGTGTAGCTTATTGTACATTATTAAATGAAAAACTTTAAACACACAGATTTTATTTTTACGATGGGGCTCAGAGGATGCAAGGAAAAAATGATTAAGTACTGTATCACAAAAGGTGTTTTCAGTGTCTTGAATGTACTTATATAAATATGGCAAGATTTGAAAGAGGCAGCTCTGAAGCAGCACGATGACACAGAAAGAGAAGTGTGAGCAAGAACTGTGGTAACTGTGGCAAGACTGAAGTAGAAGTAACACAAGCACAGTGATTTATTTCTCTGAAATATCAGTCTGATTTTCCTAGCTTCAAAAATTGAAGTATATCTACAATATTAGAGCTTCTGCTGGCTTATTGTCCATCACAGCCATATCTTGTTGTCACATTCAATAAGAGGCTAAATGATACATTGTAGAAAAAATATTATATTTAAGTGGAACAGGAAATTAATGGTTTGGAATGGAATGGAAATTATTCCATTTGAAGAACTTATTGGAGCATGACGTCTCTGGCACACAGTCATTATAGCGAAAATAATCAGAATTCAGCTGCTGGTCTGCAGTTCACACCTGATCACAGGAAGAGCAGGAAGTCCATGTTTCTATACCTTTGATGTACTTAACTTTTAGATGTTGAAATATTGCACTGTATATACAGTTTTAAAGAGGCCATATGATGCTGTTTCTATGTGTAGCTGCTTGTGCATAAGACCTGCAGAGTTAAAAAAGCTCAATGCTCCCACAAAAGGATTTATTTTCAAAATCTTAAAAGAGTAGACTGTTTTAAAACACCTTATTAAAACACGGACCCACATGTTTGTTATCACTGACATGGCTAATAGTTACATAATATATTTTCTTAATATTTTAAAAAGTAATAAGACTCCAAAATTGAAGTTATGTGTCAAATCAGTTGCATGCCATAAATCTAATTCCTTTTCCCCCCTCTCCTTCTCTGTTCCATTTTCTCTCTTTCTGTGACTGCAGGAAAGCAGTAAAGGCAACTCTAGTGCTTTTGCCTTTACTTGGTATCACATACATGCTGTTCTTTGTCAACCCAGGCGAGGATGACATATCTCAAATCGTGTTCATATACTTCAACTCATTTCTACAGTCCTTTCAGGTCAGTGCTACATTATGTCTGCACAGAGATCGTCATGCCTGTCTTGCTCTCACAATAACATTTATAGAACTGCAGTTTAGAAAATATGTTGGTGAATCTTTTCTTTTTCTTTTTCAAAACTCTTTCAGTCTGTGTGACTTAGCATGCATCTTGGGTAATCAGTTAATTGCATACACAAAACCTGGGTTACGAAAGTAACCTGCACATTCCCTGTTGACACTTCACTCATACTGCATCTTCCATGACGCTATGGGAACACAGTTCAATCCCGCCGTAGCTGTAAGTGAAGAACGATCAAGCCTGACAGCGGACCCAGGTGAAGACCAGGGACGCACAGTCACATAAGCACGCATAGAATCAATGGCCCGCATATATGAATAATCATTCTTTATGTCAAGGCATGTGAGCCTGAGCTCGTGGCTGGGGTGAATACACAAATATACATAAGCTCATAGCTGCTTTCGCTGTTGAGCATGTGCTGGTCAATGCAGTGAATAAAAAGACACATAGAGCCTAAGTCCGCGGCTTGGGGTAATGGCCAAGTGCGAAGCAAAGAAATTAACCCTTTAAACAGGTGCAACTGAAAACTCGCGGTTGGGGTGAATGACAGCCAACTCAGCGAGCTCTTTAAGATATAAAGGCGTGTAGCCTAAGTTCACTGTTTGAGTGCATGGCAGTCATCACAGCTGAAAGTACACTTATAATGCTTAATTCTCGGTTTGGGGTGCAACGGTATCGTTGTAATGCCAGGATGTCCAAATTATAAAACCTAGCAAAAATGGACGGCGAGGACCAACCTCCGCATCACACATCTCTGACAGGGGAATCCCACTAGACCACGCCCAAGATGACGCAGTGGCTCTAGTCGAACGAGCTTTTACTCCGATGGGGCAGTCCTGGCTCGTTGAAGAGTATACTAATGAAATAGCGTCTACAACCCACTTAGAAAGCCTCTGCTTCGAGACCGGTAGACCTTTAGAGCAGACTCCAAAGCACACAAACAGCTGGTCAGAACGCCTAAAGGCTGCTGACCGCTCAACATAGGCTCTAAATGTCCTGACTGGGCAGAGGGGGTTAAAGTCACACCAAGAGAGATACCACCTGCACTTTAAAGGGACCATCAAAATAAAGTAAAACCAAAAACTGAATAGAAACTAGTAATGTAATGTTGTCAGCATTTTCTTTTCTGTATGATTGCTTACAGCAAACTGAGATTCAGGGGTGCAAAAGTAATAATAATAATAATGTGTAATCAGAAAAAGTACAGTACTGTGGGGATTCTTTTTTCTGCCACTCTTATTTCCCAACCAACCTGTCTTCTTTGATCCATTTGTCCAAAGAAAATAATTTATGAGGCATCCCTGTAAGACACTGAAATATAGCAAGACTAAAACATACACAAGTGTGTAGGCTTTCAGCTGAAACGCCAGTTAGCAATTTCAGTTATATTTGAAATGGTTATTTCATTCTGAGATATAGAGGTTAATATAATTGCTGAATGCACATCCATTTAAAAAAAGGGAAAATATACAATTATCATTCAAGTCATATCATATATTACTCTTTATATTATTAAATGTGTTTTTTATGCACTTAAAAAAATTAAATAAGTCAAAATAATAATAATAAAAAAGATATATTACTGTGATGGAAATTCAATTTTTTTAACATCATTATACAGTCTTCTGTGTCACATGGGGCCAGTTGCATAAAAGGTTAAGACTAGTCATAAAAGTTAGTCAGCTAAATTTGTCCTTAAGACTGTTTACAGTTTCTTAAAATTCTGTTGCATAAAAATGTATATTAGTCTAAGGTAAATACAAAAAATAAAACAGATTACTCTCGGCTAACCTCTAGTTGGTCAGACTAGCTCTTAAGACACTGTCTTAACATGAAGATGCAACTGGCCCCTGATCCTTTATCCTTCTAATATGCTAAATGATTTATTGCTCGATTTATTAGATGGTCATTATATTTTTTCACAATTTTTTAAACAATAAAATTGGGTCTTAATGACAAAATCAATTTACTTAATTTGCAAGATTTCTGTTTTACACAGATCTTAATTATATATTACAGTTTTTGCAAAACACTGCACACAAAACCTTTTGGCATGAGAAATTCAGGCTTAACATTTCTTTGAAATTGTCATCGCAAACCTTACACCTTCATGTAATGTATTATTATTCTGCTTAATAGAGGACAGGGGAATATGGTGTAATATGGAGACTCGTGAACCAAGCCTGAAGCTATTTTTGAAAATGTTCTGCATGGTCGAACTGACATGCAATAACTTAACCGATATATATATATATATATATCTATATCCTGACAGGCCTGCTCAAGTTCATTTAGAAATGTTGCAGAGTTTTATGATCTAACAACTGGTCTAGAGCCTGCCACAGCACCTTCACAAATACCACCTACAGTCATCGAGATGTTTTCCTCACATTGTCCAGGCAATTGGATGCTTGCCTGTTGGCCAATTAGGTTATGCCCTCAGCATGGTTTTTGGCAGACTGGAACCCTCTGCAAATGATATTTGACATACTGTAGTGTGTAGTCAGTACTGAAAAAAGCATGCCTCGCATACATAAATTTATGTCTGATACACCACAGTGCTATAACTTAAAGGCATAGTTCACCTTAAAATGAAAATGTGCTGGTAATTTATTCACTCTCTTTCAAGTCATCCAAGGTGCAGGTGACTTTATATTCCTCCTCAGAAAAGTAAGGTCCTTGGTGATTTATATAATGCAGGTTTTTGAGAATAACAACAGCAAATCAAGAAACATAAAAGTAATACCCATGGCTCCTGGTGATAAATGAAGCAAAATGATCAGTCTGTGTATGAAACTCAACATTATTTACAACATTATAACCTGTAATCCAGAGCTAGTTATGTCTGGTTCATAAAAGAATCATTCTTTTGAACAGGTTCTTTTTGGTGAACTAGTTGAATCAGTTTACTGAATCAGACTGAAGAATCTGAAATACAGATCTACAAGATCTCTAGATCTCCAACTGAGGAAACAGTTTGACTCTGAATGGACTCTGATATACACAACCAAACTCTTGAATAAAGGGGCGAAATTAAAGTATTTATGATTTCTCATTATTTCTGTGAAATTGTGAGCTATAGCAAGGACTAGTTTATTGATGTTATATCCTTTAGAGATGCAAGTAATTCGTCTTTCACATTATTACTGGAAACATCAATGTCATATTTGCGTATTTGTGACATCATTGACTGAACTAGCGAATTTAACCAGTTACATAATTGATTGCTTGAAAATCTGAGTCTGAGGACTGAAGGTATTGGTATTCTTCTGTAAAGGACATTCACTGGCGCTCTTTTATGTGCTAATGGGATTAATTGGGGGCATTTACATGGTGAAGATCTAAAACCATTCAAGAAATCATCTTAGATCAAATGTAGAAAAGCTTCTATGCAATGTTTAATGTCAAAATACTAGTCCCATGCTGCTTCTTTAAAAGGCAAGCAGTAGATGGAATGCTGATTGATGCCTCAATGGCAAAGGTGTCATTGCTTTCGTCCGCAACCTGCTTTACTTGAGACACAACAGACAACAAATGTTGTTCAGTCAATATGCATGAGTGGCCACCAGGTTATCTCCTGTCAATTCTGAGAGTAAAAGGCAGTATGCTATAAATCGTATTACAGTAAATGGCATATAATTATGTAGCAATTATATTTTGTTCTATATTCTGTAGAGTAATACCATTCAATGTGCTGCAAAAGTATTGAAAATTGTAACTAGCTGACTGGTTTTGTTGGCTGAATGTTTGATGATGGAGCTGACAGCTGACCTTTGTAGGTTTGCTTGAATTAATTTGGCAGCTTCTGCCATACTTCTGTTTACCACATGGTCAATGGTTGCATGGGCGTCATTTGAAATAACAGTACCCTGGTAGTAATTTGTTATTAGTCATTAAGGTTCCACTTAATATAGTGGAATACCTAATACCTGTGTTTTTACATAGAAACAAGATGTGTACGTAGATGTGCAACCACAGTGTAAATACACACTGGTACATAGTATCTACTGCTGTAATGTTTGTAATGTATTTGTAAAAATGTGTAGCAGGACATTGGTAACAACATTTTTTGGTAAAGAAAGTGTTGAACTTTATATTAAGTAGACAATTTCTATGTATTTAGCATGTAATTACTCTGATGTTACACAGCAACGGTCAGTAAGTTAGGCTTTACATATAAATTGTGATTGGTGTCCAGAATATTCCACTGTAGAATATTGTCCAGAATATTACACTTTATATTAAGTGTACAGTTGTTGAGGAGTTACCATGTAAGTACATTGGTATTACACCAACTCCAGGTTGGTGTAATACCAATTACTGTACATACCCCTAAACCTACACATCTCCACACCCTGGATCAAACTTGCAACGCTTCACCTTGGCTCTTGGCGAGCAAGGGCAGACCCGCACAAAGTCCTCAAATGACAAGGCTCAGAGACTCAACGTGGCAAGCTTGCCAGAAAATGCCATCTTCATTATTTTAGTCGGTCGTTCTGAGGCTTTGCCTCGCCTCTCAGAGAGCAAGGACGGAACTGGGTTGAGCGAAGCATACAATCCTTTAATCAGATCCAGGGAAACACAGGGACTGAGATGACAGGCAGACAAGTAACATACAACGACCGACAACTTGAACTCAAAAAGGAAACAGCATAAATACAGATGGAAACATGGAAGAAATCTCAAAACACCTGTGAAACACAGCTGGGAGAAATCAAACACTAATGACGGGGCTGGACTTAAAGACAAAGTAAGACACATGCTAAATCAAAACAAAAGGCAAAACAGACAGGGAAGACTAGAGAGACAACATGACAAAACTGTTACAGTTACTCTTAAATATATTGTAACAAAATGTAGTTATTGTTAGTTATCTTATAGTGACGAGTGTTGATACCAATGTCCTGTTACACATTTGTACACATACTATTCTGAGGGTTGTTACATTTGTGTAGTTAAAAACATAATTAATAAAAAATCTCCAGTCTATTTTAAAACTTATATTACTTTTCAAGGATTCATGTAAAACTTTCTAATAATACTAGACAGAGTCATGAGGACGGCTGTGGATAACCAGATCTTTTATTGATTAAAAGTATAAATACATTTAATTAGTTTCAAGAAAGAGCACTCAGCAAAAAGAAATAAAGCACGAAATTAGGATGGACAAAAATAATTATAAGCAGAAAAAAGATGAGAAAATAGACTTTGCTCTGCTTGAGAGAGCATGCATATTACAGCTGAATCTAAGAGTTCAATTGATTGGTTATCAACCTGACAAACAATTAGTACAAGAATTTAATACATTTTATACTAATTTGATGTGGAGGATTTTTACCAGTGTAATAATTGGTTTGAGACTATGCATAATAAGTGTAATAACGTTTTTTGATAGGCTGGATGTTATACAAGGTTTTAAAGAGAGCAAGGTGAAGAAATCTTCTGGCCCAGATAAGATTGGAGGACATCAGCTGAATCCTGTTTTCTATAATATTTTCGCTTAATCTTCAGAAAATATCTCATTTGTGCAAAGAGGCCATAGTAACGCCTGTAGGTAAAGTAAAATATCCCAAAACTTCAAATGATATCAGACCCGTTGCTCTTACATCTTTGGTGATGAAATGTTTTGAGAAATTGGTCAGGTATAAACTTTTTATTAGCAGCTGTTTTTATATCCCAGCATCGACAGCTTAGACAATGAGATCAAGATTCCTTAACTGCCTTAATAAAATTATTATTAAGACTCTTTGTAGACTTCTCTTCTGCTTTTAAAGTGTCACTATTGTAGGTTATGAAAGGTTCATATTTTGGTTTTTGGAGTCTCAAACAACAGGTTGTATTCAAGGTCAAAAAACACTTTAATTTTCTTATAATATGCATTGATTTTTACCTTATTTGTGCAATGACTCTCAATTTGTTTAATGATTAATTTGTTCCAAACCCCTCTGATTTTATTTAGAGCAGTGTTTGTGAGCTTTTAATGCTATAAAAGCAGGACCTAGTGGTAAAGAATGAATTTTTAATTAGCAATATGCAAATGTTTCATGTTTACATCATGTTCTGTGTATGTTCTTGTGCCATGTGCTCTTTGTGTACATATCTGTCCCCTCATGTCTCTGCCTCGTTTGTGACCCCGCCCCCGTCATTAGTGTTGATCATCTGCCAGATGTTAACGTTTCATGTAGGTGTGTATACTCTGCTTTGCTCTCTGCTTTTTCCTCGTCCTTTCTTGTTTTGTTTAAATAAATGTTTAGTTCTGATTGTATTCCTGCCTCTGAGTTCTCTGTGTTCGCGAGGAAGCGAGGGCGCGAGTGTTACGAGCCCACATTGTGACAGAACATCTGACCAAACAAGAAAGATGGCGTCCGCTCCCGTGGACGCACTCATCTTTGCGGACATCCGTTCGCATTTACAGCCCCATGCGCCGAATCCATCTGCGTACGTGAGGGCCGATACATCAAAAAAGCTGCAGAAGGCCCTCATGGTTCCCAGCCAAGTTCTAACGGGTCCTAACCCCATAACACGATACGAAGGGTCGTGTTTAGCTCAGTCGGTCATAGTAGCGCAGCCTGAGAAGCTGCAGAAGGCCCTCACGATATCTGACCAGTCAGTAACGGGTCTCACTCCCGTTCTGTGGGTGGCCACAGAGGGGCCGGATCTGCCAGAACCGGTCTGTGATCCGGAACCAGAGTGGACGGATCCGCCACGACTGCGATGTCACGGAGGGCGTTTCTGCTGACAGGTCTGTTCAAATCGTCGTCCCCGCTGTCTGCTCCTCCCTGGAGGCCGCTCCCGCCGTCTGGTCTGTCCCGATGGCCGTCTCCGCCACCTGCTACCTGCACCTGGTAGGCTCTCAAACAGTTTGATCTGTCCTGGAGGGTGTCTACTCCATCTGCTCCGCCCGAGCGGGCTTCCTTGCCGCCGCTTCGGCCTGGAGGGCGTCACCACGGCTCCCCTTAAAGACTGGTGTTGCCGCTTGCGCGTCTAGAAGCCGCGCCTAGAGAAGGGGCTATGTCACTCTGTAGGCGTGTTCTGTGTATGTTCTTGTGCCATGTGCTTTATTTTTACATACATGTCCCCTCATGTCTCTGCCTCGTTTGTGACACTGCCCCCGTCATTAGTGTTGATCATCTGCCAGATGTTAACGTTTCATGTAGGTGTGTATACTCTGCTTTGCTCTCTGC
>JAUCMT010000059.1:1743831-1756681 GCA_032357475.1 Enteromius thamalakanensis
AAGAAGGACAGTACAGCTGCCGGAGGGAGTGTGGGGAAGGTTTCTCCCGTTTCAGCAACACCTACAGCCACAAAGGTACTCCTACTCATTCAGGTTGACTGTAATAATGTTTAAATACATACACTTTTATGTTCACATGACATTTATTTTTATCATAACTTCTTTCTTTCAGCACAAGTGGAAGTCTGAGGACTGTGATTTGTGATTATTGTGCTGAAGTACAGAAGATGATGAGTGACGCTGAAAATATATATTTGCTAAACACTGACCAAAGAGAAAAAATGAGGAAAGAAGTTGAAAGAACCACATTCATATTAACTAAGCCATTTAAGATAACCAATGGGTGCCGTCAGAATGATTTCATTGATTTATCATGTTTATTTTTAGATTTAAAATTTTTTGTTATAAAACGTCTCTCGACTATAACAAGCAATGCATTTTTAGCTTTCAGTGCATTTTCAGTTTGATTGTAGATGTGCATCAAATAGAGCACAGCTGCATAACTGAATGCATTGTGCAATATTAAACTTTTTACTGCAATACAACAGTAGTTCAGTCTTTCTTCACTAAAGGGCAGCTTGTGCCCATCATCACTGGCCACTGCAGGATTGAGACAGGTGAGCCTTCAAATTAAACAGTGTATAATTCAGGTCTTGTTTTCTTTGGTGTAACCTGATACGCATTCAGTGCTTTTTCTGTCTGCTTGCTGACATTCATAGTTTTAGTTTCACAAAAACAGATCCTAAATACACAATAGTGCATTAGCAACACAATAATACAATCCCAAATGTAGCTTAAGCACTCCAACAATACCTCATCTAAAAATATATACTAAAATGCATTACTTTTAAGTATCAAATTATTTGATATAAAATGATTTTGTTTAACCAAATACATTTATATTATAAAAATTGACATAACATTAGTTGCGGTGTGTTTGAAGACCGTATTTCGACCTTAAGTATCAGGACTAAAGCAACGATAGTAATAATCACAATAATGCAGTTTAATCATGTAAGACGCTTTACCACAAGATTTTTTTTATACATTCACATTTCACAACATAGAACAAATACATAGGAAACAAAAAGAAAGAAAAAGACACAAACGCAGTGATGTTACAAACTCATCCTTCTACAGAGAGATGGCATTTCATCATACGTGAATCATCTTATCTTAATTATTCAGAGAGATAACCACAGAAATATCACTTCATTTCTATGGGATCTGCTTCTTGGTAGATACTAAAGGATCAGTTTACCCAAAAATGCTTATTCTGTCATCATTTACTCGTTCCAAACCTGTATGACTTACTCATTTATTAAAAAAATGTGCTAGATGCTCATTTACAATGAGTCAGCACGCACATTTTCAAACTTAAAAAGAACCAACAATATAATAACAGCAGTCCATATGACCTCATGTGAACATATACACTTCACTGTAATAAAAAAAATAATTATTATTATTACGTAAAGCGCATCGGAGGATTTAAAATTTATTTATACTGATTTTAATTTTAGCTCTGATGCAAGAAAATTCTTTAAATTATGTAATTAAAGTAATATATGTAACATTATATATTCATATACAAAAATAAAATAAAAAAATATAAACTATTTTTAATTTTAGGAAATACTTCTATTTATTTTATACTTAATTTTTGAGTAATTACGGGCTGAGAAATGACATTTTGTCATGAGATTCGCATTAAGTGCCACAGTTTCTTACACAGAATAAATAAAGTCATAAAGGTTTGCGAGGGTGAGCAAATGATGACAAAGCTTTCATTTTTGTGTGAACTAGATCTTTAATATGCTGATGTGTGTGAGTACATGAGAGTATATTGCAAATGTCACGTGCCATGCTGGAAAGAGAAAGTGCTGAATAACACCTGACTAGTTTGAGTTAAACTGTGTTATTGCTTTTTAAATCATCTCGTCTTCTCAACCACCAATGTATGCTTCTGTCTTCATTTTTATGTGAGTGTAAACAGCTAAATGGTGAAATGGAAACAAGCGTCTCTGAGTGATCTTTTCATATCCTGCTGCTCACATTGAGTGGAAGCCCTTCGGTCAGCGCTTGGCATTGTTTCGTCGGACTTAGAACAATAATAAATAAATAAATAAAAGGCTGAACATGATTTTTTATTTAAATAAATTAGAAATTAAAGAAATATTTAAACTTCAATACAAATTGCTATAACTTTATGCTCTTATAGATTAAATACATAAAAAATATAAATAAATGATCAAAAAATGAATGGTTAAAGAGAATTAGCTATCAAAGTATGCTTCTATAAGCTAACATAACATCGCTAGTCTTTAAATGTGTATTAATCTAGGAGATTCTCATTGAAAAGGGACCAATACTACGCACACCTCACAGTATTGGCACATGAGATCAATTCCCTAAATCTGGTTTATTTTCAGTTTATAATTTTTAGTTGCTCTACAAAAGAGGATTTCATTTGTAAGAACCACCATTTAGTCACAATTTAGGCAGAATATTTCATAAGAGTAATACTTCTGAACTCTTGATGATTGCTAAAATACACGACCAGGATGTCGAACGTTCAGACATGATGAATAAAATGATGTCTTAACATTTGACTGGTCACATTTCAGGCCTTCATACCCTAGTTCACATGTTTACGTGCACTCGAATCGGACACATACCCACTTAAAATTATTTATGTTATTTTACTAGTTTGGGTCAAACCTCTTCCTCCGTCCCAGGCAGTTTCTGTAGGGGAGGAATATTCAGTCCTCGTTTTCCCAGCCTCCCGTTTCCTTCCAGCTTTACTGTTGATCTCTGAGCCTCACAATCATTCGCTCACTGCCCTCTCCTCTGTACAGGAAGCTGTTCGTTCCCACAGGTTGGACATACTCCTCTGTTTTGTCCCAGTCTGAGACCCAGCTTCCTCCAGCTCCGCCTCCTCCAGTCCCCGCCCCATTGGGGTCACCTGATTGGATGGTGGCTCCATAGCCGCCGCCTGCTGAGCGGTACAGCTCTTCCGTTTCATTCGCCAGCTCGTCTTCTCCCAGTATACCGCATTTCTCCTCGCTCATGTTCTCTGGCTCCGCCCACGGCTGCTTTTCTCCTGACGCGAAGAGGCCTGAATGTAAAGAAATGGTCACTATCAGCTGAAATCTACAGGCATTTATTCCTTCAGCAGGTGTGAACTTCATGAAAACAGTCAAGAAATGTGTTACAGTCCAGCCCCTTAAAACCAAAAGGAGAAAACTGTCAACTGTTTTTAGGATATTTTTAAACCCTCTTTTCACATGTATTCATCATATATGTATGTACAGTGGAGGAAATAATTTTTTGACCCCTCGCTGATTTTAGTACGTTTGTCCAATGACAAAGAAATGAAAAGTCTCAGAACAGAACATTTTAATGGTAGGTTCATTTTAACAGTGACAGATAGCACATCAAAAGGAAAATTGAAAAAATAACTTTAAATAAATGATAAAAACTTGCATTTCATTGAGTGACATAAGTATTTGAACCCTTTAACAAAAAACACTTAATACTTAGTGGCAAAACCCTTGTTTGCAAGCACAGAGGTCAAACGTTTCTTGTAATTTGCACACATTTTAGGAGGAATCTTAGTCCACTCCTCTTTGCAGATCATCTCTAAATCACTAAGGTTTTGAGTTGTCTCTGTGCAACTTTGAGCTTCAGCTCCCTCCATAGGTTTTCTATTGGATTAAGGTCCGGAGACTGACTAGGCCACTCCATGACCTTAATGTGCTTCTTCTTAAGCCACTCCTTTGTTGACTTTGCTGTATGTTTTGGGTCATTGTCGTGCTGGAACACCCATCCACGACCCATTTTCAGTTTTCTGGCAGAAGGAAGGTGATTGCTCAGGATTTTACGATACATTTTCCAGTTGATGCAGTGAAGTTGTCCTGTGCCCTTAGCAGAAAAACACCCCCAAAGCAAAATGTTTCCACCTCATTGCTTGACGGTGGGGACGGTGTTTTGGGGGTCATAGGCAGCATTTTTCTTCCTCCAAATACGGCGAGTTGAGTTAATGCCAGAGAGCTCAATATTGGTCTAATCTGACCACAACACCTTCTCCCAGTCATCTCTGAATCATTCAGGTGTTCACTTGCAAACTTCAGACTGGCCTGCACATGTGCCTTCTTGAGCAGAGGGACCTTGCGAGCACTGCACCCTTAATGAGGGTGACTAATTAAGCAGGAATGTCTAACCACTCTGTGGAGCCAGAACTCTTAATGGTTGGTTCAGTTATTTCACTCAATGAAATGCAAATCAGTTACTATCTTTTATTTAAAGTAATTTTTTCATTTTTCCTTTGATGTGCTATCTGTCACTGATAAAATAAACCTACCATTAAAATTATACTGTTCTGAGACTTTTAATTTCTTTGTCATTGGACAAACTTACAAAATCAGCAGGGGGTCAAATAATTATTTCCTCCACTGTAAATTGTAGCCATTTACTGATTTAAGATTCTGAATTCAAAAGATGAAAAACAAAAATTAGGGTCAAAGTCCGAACTTTTTGCACATCAAAAAATGCATATAACCTCATGCTGTATCAATCACGTTTACACACTGCTTCCAAAACTTTCGTCCATCATAAAAAATAAAAAATAAATTAAAAAAAAATGGGATCAAGTTACATTTTCTTTAGGGTTAATCAATAAAATTTTAAGCATTTATTGCTATTTTGTAAATATGTAATTATGTAATACATAAAAAGTTACTGTAGTATTTTGAAATGTAATCTAATAACAAGTACTTAATTTTTTATACTACTCAGCACTAAAGACGCATCATCAGATTACGCTTTTCTGTTTTCTTCAACATCTTCATGTCACTCTACACTTTCTTATAAAGCACAACGCCCATCAATAAGGCAGCACTTTTTTTTTTAGACTGCAGATTTTATACTCATTAGCACAAGCCACTTTTCCGTCATCGTGCCAAACAGTTGGCACAGTTATGTTTTTTTTTTTTTCTTCTTTTTTTTTTATTATTTTGAACATGTTTTTAATGTGTTTTACATCCAATAGCATTTTTGCTCAGGAAAAAAGAAAGAAAAAAAGAATATATATATATATATAGAGAGAGAGAGAATAAAATTAAAGAAAAAAAGCAATGCTTAAATGCAATGAAATGCTAATAATACACTTCTTACTGATATATGACAAAAAAAATAAAATTGGTGAACTTAATACAATACTTATGTACGTGCAAAAGTATTAAGTCATGTGCTAACAGCATACTTTAAATATATTGAGTATATACTATACTATTAGTATAGTATATTAATTAGTACTAATATACCCAATTATAATCAATTTAGTGTTTAATGAAGAACACTTTTTTTACCTTAGTATATCAAATCATTTCTTTTCTTTTTTTTAGCTTTTTTTTTTTTCAGCATTTTTCTTCTTCCTCTCCTCTTCTTTTCTCCGGCCCTCCTCATCAAGTGTCTTCAAGTGTTCCCATCTCTCATGCTCTTAGGGATTCGTAGAAGTTTCATAACTTTTAAATTCTTCATAGTCTATCTAGATCCTTAAATGTGTTTGGGTTCATGTGGTTGAGATATACAAATTGTTTAGTAATGCCAGGTGATCTACTGCAATACCATTCCCTCTTTCAGTATCTTTCTTGGCTTTGATCGGGGTTCTCAGATGGCTGACTTCTTGCCTTTTAAGTTCATCCAGCTTGGTGACACAAAGTCAAGCTCTTTAGCCAACTTCCTTTTTCTTTTCTTTTTTGTCTACGCAATGCAACACCACTCCTCGCACCAGATTGAGCGTTTTGGTCCACATAAAGAGTCCGCTACAGTTACGACTTGGCCAAGGACTTTCAAGGACAGCCTTGTTGTAGTAATAGCATTAGGTTCAACACCAGCTTTTTTAAATCTCCATTAAGACACGCACAGCCAGGACAGGCATCTCCCACAAACCACACAACTGCATCACCACAGGGTAATACACCTCATCGAACACCTCCACCCCAGAGCTCCTCATCTTGAGCAGAACATTGAAGGCCTGCTGAATGGTGGAGGATTTGCATTGGGCTGTACACATGTTGGCAGGAAGACAGATGAACCACAGATTTCAGCAGTGACTAAACAGACACTTTGCCCACTGGGTTGGATTGGAATAGAAATGCTTTGCCATCCTGTAGGCAATTTTGATTTCCTCTGAGGTGCAGTTTCGTCAAGTATCTCCTCTTGTGAGGCAGCGTGGGTCTCTGGAGGAAGAGCATCTCTTTTGTGGCCAAGCTTCCATCACTTTTTATTTTGACGATGGGAGTGAGCAGAACACACATTAGTCTCCAGCCGTACGGAGCCAGAGACTGGAGCAAAGGGATGTAGTTTGTTGGCACTGCAACGCCATCAATAACAGTCCATTGCTCAATAACAATGGCGTCATACACTGTTGTTGGCCCGGCATCACCTGAAGCACTTTGGAAGATAAAAATCATCTTCAAAGTTAAAGTAGCCGTCGATGAGGAGTCAAGCAAGCTAACAAGCCCCGCCTCCCTGTACACCTGCAGTGGAACCCTCTGAGAAAAGATCTTTCTGGCAATTCTGACAGAACTATCGTATGGTTGTAGAGTGCGAACACCTGCACACGATTCAGCATCGGGGTGGTTCACTACGCTTCCTGTGTTTGCCTTGGCTTTTGACCTGCTCTTTGTTTTCTGCCAAAAAACAAAGCTGGGCAAGTGCATCTGATGTGGCTCTGGTGCACGAGAGCTTAATATAAACTTGCATACTTCCTTCTTCAAAATGTAAGTACTGATAATCAGGAGACTGATGGTTCTCAGTGAAAGGATTCTGATTATTCCAGCACTGGCTGCTCTCAGTGTTTTGCTGTGGTTCATAAAGTCTTCACTGTCTGAAGTTTGTGCGATTCTGGTTTTGTTGCTTCCCATTGTCCTGTTGGCTCTGCTTATTTGCAGGGCTGGGGGTCGGAGGTCGGCTGCTGTGATGAACAGCAAAGGGACTGGATTGCAAGTAGGAAAGATCTTCTGGTTCCCAGCAACCAAGGAAATAAGGACCTGCTGCAAAACCCCCACAAATCACCCCTCATCAGCCAAATCCTGCACCTTTTTCACATAGCCCTGTATGACTTATCTAGTATATGTAGAATAAAGCAGCACTCTTTATTAAAGAAGCTTGATATGACACAGGGCTCGTGGGATGGGGGTTTGGAGTGTGGGTGTGGATGTTAGTACGGATGGCCTCGGTCTCAGACGTGTTTCCCCTCACGCATCTGTAACACTAGCTTGATTGTTGGCTGTGCTCTTCGGCCTGAGCTCTGCAGGACACGGCCCAGCTGTTGGGAGTGAGAGCAGCTGAATTAAGACGAGGCTTTCATCTCTCACAGTGCTCTTGTTCTCTCACGGCCCACAAACCAGCCTCTCGGGGTGTTGTGTTGACCTCTCTTACAGAGACGGGGAGCGTTTCCAGTTTTAGTCCTGTTTGAAACTAATGTCGTCATCTGAGCGGTTTCAGGTTGAGGTTTTTGTTTGTTTTGTTGTTTTATTATAATACACACACACACACACACTTTAATTAAGACATTTAAGTAATTTATAATTATGCCTATCATTAATGCTTTTTATTAACATTACTGGTATCTATCTTGAGACAAAAGAAAGGAATTGATGTATGTTTCGTTCTGATGAAACAACTCAGGCTTACATTTTAGTGTGGAGCTAGGCCTTAAGCCTTGGGTTTTTTGTTGCTAATGACATTTTTATTCAGATAATTGAAATAGCATGTTGAGAGAACTGTCTAAGGGCTTGTCTTCTTTTTTAATTGAATTGATTTTTCATTTTTTTTACCCACCTTTCTCCCTTTATTCATGATTTGATCTTTGTGCTTCATTCTCATTGTGTTTTAGCCTTTTGTCATCCACGACATGGAGACTCTACAGTTGGCCGAACAGACTCTTGTGGCCAAGATAGTGGGCTCTTCTGGGGCTCTGCTGAATAAAGACGCCGAGGTTCGAATATTCCACTGCTGTCAGTGCACTTCGGTCGAGACGGTGACCGAACTGACTGAATTCGCCAAGACCGTGCCAGGCTTCTCAAACCTGGACTTAAATGACCAGGTTAGGGCCAAAAATGAGCACCGTGTCCTTAAAACACTTCAAGATTCATGAAAGTGAAAATCTTCAGATATGCACTTATTGCATAAACATCATTGAATGCAGCCCGTTTTCTCCGACAGGTCACATTATTAAAGTACGGCGTTCACGAGGCACTCTTCGCCATGTTGGCGTCATGCATGAATAAAGACGGTCTGTTGGTGGCGTACGGCAGCGGCTTCATCACCAGAGAGTTCCTGAAGAGCTTGCGACGGCCTTTCAGTGCAATGATGGAGCCCAAGTTTCAGTTTGCAATGAAGTTTAACTCCCTGGAACTGGACGATAGTGACCTCGCACTGTTTGTCGCTGCCATCATCTGCTGTGGAGGTATATCAGTTTAATATTCTAGTAAAATAAAATGTTTATATATTGTATTAAATTAAATTATATTATATTATTAAATTATTTATTATCAATATATTTTTATGAAGCGTTTTAGTTCTATTTTCATGAATTCTTTATTTTATTGATATATTCTATTTAAATAGATTACTTTTACTAATAAAAATTATATTATATTATAATGTATTATTTTGTATTATAATGTATTATTTTTAGATGCTTGCATGATTTTAAAACTTTAATTTACATAATTATTATTATTATTAGCATTTATATATTTAAAATTTAAATATTATGTTTTCTATATATACAGTATATATATGTATGTGTATATACATATATATATAATTAAATATTTTCTAAAATGTTTTTCAGCTGATATTATATTTAATTCATTGATTTTCATATTATATTGTATGTATCTATATGGAAATACATACATGCATGTACATATTTAAGAAATATATTTATTATATAAACTATGTGTGTATCTGTGTGTGTGTATATATATTGTTTAATCGTTAAGTTAATCATTTTACAGTGTATTACATATAATTATATATTTAAATATGTATACATACATGAATATTATATATTTCTATATTTTTTTTTTTTACGATTTTTTTATTATTATATATTTTATAGTAAATAAATTAATTAATTTATATTATTTATGTGTTTAATAAAAATAATACTATTTCCTATACGGATGATAACATTTTTTATTATTTTCATTTTTTGCTTTTTGCAACCACTTTTATCTAGGTAAGATGGAATCTGTTCTGTGTTTTAATCAAATTCTAATAAACAAGTATTAACAAGACTATTAACAAGACAAGTCTTGTCTTCCAGATCGGCCAGGCCTGGTGAACGTCTCACACATCGAGCGAATGCAGGAGACCATCGTAAATGTGCTTCATCTGCACCTCAAGAGCAACCATCCCGACAACGGATTCCTCTTCCCTAAACTCCTGCAGAAACTAGTGGACCTACGGCAGCTGGTGACGGAGCACGCTCAGTTAGTGCAGGAGATCAAAAAGACAGAAGACACTTCGCTGCATCCCTTACTGCAGGAGATTTACAGAGACATGTACTGAGTCACCTTTGGCCCAAGGTTCTGGTTGGTTTCTAGAAGACATGCCCAGAGACGGCCGTTTCTCTCAGGGGCCCTCGAAACAAGTCCCCTCCACAGCTACACTGTGATCTTTTTTAAGGGGCGTCATGTGAACCACTATTTTTGAGAGATTTCTGGATGAAAACACCAGGAACATCAGGGCTCTTCATTACTGTTGAGTTGAAACAATGCTTTCTGTGGTTATTGGTTTAAAGAGAAAAAAAAACAAGAGAACGCCAATTAAAATGCAACCTGCAGGTTTATGCTTATTGGTCCTTTGGGACAGAAACTGTGAATAGAATCCCTAAAATGCAATGATTCATACAGCAATATTTTTTTACATTGACACGGTAACTTTTGATAGCGTACGCTTTAAACACACAGATTTCACCCAAGTGACTTCCATGTAGACCTGCCATAACTAGTGAAACTGACAGATTTGTAAAGCTACATGGATTTTGCTTGACGGTTAACGTTGTTATGAAAACGGGAATTAAGTTTTTGTTAATTTGGGTAAACATAAATACGACACAGAATTCTTAATCTTAATCAGCTGTCATATTTTGACATTTGCGAATGTTCAGTGGGTTTTTTTTCGTGTTATTGTGGGAAACATTTTTGATTGTTTATAGTTTTATCGGCTCTCAACCAATATTATGGTCTCTATAGGAGCCCGTTTCCACCACTAAGTAAAAAAAATTAAATAAAAGGTTTTTGCAACTTTTTTTTTTTCTGAATTTCATTTCATTATTCTGCGAGATATAAAGTTACGATTGTGGAAAAAAATAGTCCAAAATGTGTGATATAAACTCGCAATTCTGAGTTCTAAAGTCAGAATGGACTGATATGTTTAAAATACTTAACTTTATGTCTTGCAATTCTGACAAAAAGAGTACTGCGCAATTTTGAGAAAAATGTCAGAATTGTGAGATAGTCGCAATAACCTTATTTTATTTTTTATTCAGTGGAGGAATGGGCTTCTGTTGGTTTCAGTCCATAACTGCAGTTTTCGAGTTACAAAATGCAGTGCTCAAACAAAAAGCAGATCAATACCTCACGACTGATGCCTTCTGACAGAGCACAAGTGTTCCAGGTTTTGCAGTTTTACAGTAATCTACTGTTTAAATGGCTAAAGGAGCGAGGAAAGGCAAGTGAGGCCTGTTATAGCAGTGTGACACTGCACAAAAAATACAGTGAAGATTCACTGTTGCGATTATGCGATGTTGGCTTTCATTCAGCAGTTAAGCGAACCACACTCCACTTGTTTGAACACGGATGTCTGTTGGGCTTGAGTTAATGGTAAATTTGGTTTGGTGACAGTAAAAGAGCCCATTTCCGATTGCCGTTTTTAAAGGAAACATTCAATGCAGTGAACCAGAAATCACTGCACGCAGTTGCAGATACAAAGCCTAGCATGCTTTAATTTCCTTTCTGTCTGAAGGAACAGTTTTGCACGGTTGGCCTGTCTGTCCCTCCAGCAGTCTGTCGCTCTTCTCAGCTCTCTTTATGGTTTCTCAGAACCGCAGTGCCTAGTCTGAACGTCCAATCAAAAACGTCTCGTAGTTTTTTACTTCCCTTTATAAATCAGGAACAGAAGCTAATAAAATATGTCTGTGTCATACAGGCTTTTATAAAATATATCTGTTAAGAACTGTAATGTGTTTCTGTTGTTTTTCTATGTAAACGTGCTAGACAGACATGTTTGACCACTGCACTCATGTTTTTTTTTTTTTTTTTTTTTTTGCGGAAACTCTTTCACAAGATTGCACTCATGTTAAAAAAATGTTTTGAGACCTTTTGGGGTTTCCTCTCTCATTCTACTGCACTGTGTCTCACATTTTTAACACAAAAACATACTCTGTGAACTGGCCCTAAGGGTGTATGTGTATGTACACAAATGGGCGTTTGATGGATTAGATTGTGTAACATTAATTTTAAGTGTCAAAAACTAGGCTAAAATTGGAATTCCTAGAAATAATATGAAGCCCCAAACGGACATGTCAAGGCTAAATAACATTGGTATAGGAAAGAAAAATGTTTGTTTGTTTGTTAATTATTAGTTGTTAACCTGAGAAATTTTGAGTTTGATTACAAAACATTTGCGTTCCTCAATAAAATTGCGTTCACTTGCGGAACATTTTTGTTCATTTTTGCGTCCCAACAAAAAGCCCATTGCATTCACCTTTAAAAAATTACATTTCAGGCAAAAAACTTTGCGTTTGCACACACATTTGCGATTGCTTACTACAGTCTTGTGTTCAAAAAGTATTGTTTTCTTTCGCAAAATATTGCAAAGGGAAATGCTAAGGTTTAGTGAGAACGCAAATGTTTTCTGATTAATGTAAATTTTAAATAGCGAGTGCAAGAGAATGCAAACATTTTGTGAACAAACTAAACAATGCTTCTTGTGTGAATGCAATACGTTTTTAGCAAATGGAAATGTTTTGTGAGCAAAAGCCAAATTTCTCTGTGGAACGCAGTACTTTTACGAAAGAATGTTTTGTAGTTGAATGCAAAGTCTCTTGGGGCAACACAATATTTTTGCGAATAAATGCAAATGACTTAAGAGCGACTGCAAAGTTTCCTGAGAGAACACAAATGTGTTGAATTTACATGTTTTAAGCAAATGTTTTTCAAGAAAACGTAAAGTTCCTCAGGAAAATTAAGAACTTTTGTGTGAGAACGCAAATGTTTTGCGAGTGACCAAAAAGTTTCTCAAACTAATACAATACTTTTATGAAGAAACGCAAGTGTTTTGTGAGTGACTGGAAAGTTTCTTGGGGATCGCAATATTTTTTATTAGAAAAAGCAAAAGCATTTATCATTATATCTCATTCTTTTTCCATCGCCGTGTCCCCTTAGGGACTGTGTAAAACAACACCTTTAATTTAGTTTTCCACGTTACCAGCATTACTGTTCTGAAGTTACTAGAACAAGTACTAGAAATAACACATTTTTGTGAACTCTTAGGGGTGTTCCCGACTAGGGATTTTAAAAAGTAGTATCAGAATTTTTTAATCTTTTCAATAGTTGACTGATCATATCAATCAATAAATCAATCACTTTTATTTATATAGCACTTTTAACAATACAGATTGTAGCAAAGCACTGAACATTATCAAATAGAAGAACAAAGTAATGGTAATGTATAATGATGAGATTAGACTATTTATTTATCAAATGCAGAGACGGTCTCTGTAGTCAAGATGACGGAAATCACTGGAAATCAGGTGTCCCCAACTAAG
>JAUCMT010000059.1:1756781-1786058 GCA_032357475.1 Enteromius thamalakanensis
ACACACATAAACCTGTTTTAAGAGACTTGTTAAACAATATTAGCAACCCTTAAAATGGCATAATAGGGGCACTTTAAGAGTTGAACTAACACTGTCAAATGATTAATCATGATTAATCACATTCAAAATAAATGTTTTTGTTTGCATAATATATGTATATGTACTGTGTATATTTCTTATGTATATATAAATGCACACATACACTTTATATTTTGTGTATATATATTTTATAATTGTATATTATGTTTTATTATTTATTTATAAATATATACCTAAATGTGTACATGCATGTGTTTGTATTTATATAGACATAAATATAAACAATGCACACACACATATTATGTAAACAAACACTAATAATATTTAAATATCTAATATTATGAGAATAATATTTTAGTAATATATTGTGCTTAATTTTCACAGAATAATATGAAGATAATATATTCATGAAATTGAATTGTAATTAGAAGAAAATAATATTTTTATTGCAATGTAGTAATGAGAATAATATTTATTGCATTATGGTAAAGCAAAAAATGTAAACAGTATGTTCTTATTACTTGTATGGCTATAATGTATTATATAAATTTGATTTTTATTACAATTATGCACAGTTTTCACTAAAATATTATGGTTAAAAGATAAATATATATATATATATTTTATATATAACATAATGAAACAAGATATGATTTTTATTACTGCAATGGAAAAAAAACTTATGAAATTTTAAATTTAATTCTATTTCAATTAAATCATATTTAATCATATTTAAATATTATTTAAATGTCAATTAGGCAAAATTTATTTTTCTATTATTTGTCTATTATTTATTACCGTAATGCAAGGCAGTATTATTCTCATTACTGTAATGCAGGAAAATTTAATTGATACTTTGATCTCATTACTGTAGAATGAATTAAATATGAATAAAAATAATAGAAATGACGCTTGAGCATAATATTCCCTGATATTTTATTACCATAATGCAAAAGCCTATTTTTATCTATATTTTTAACATTTAAGCAAATATCCATATAGATTTTTGCTGTATGAATCATCATTGACATTACGGTAAGGAGGATTTGGCAGGAAAATGTGCATAATTGTTCTGACACTACCTTCAAAATCCAAAACCTTAAAGAATATACCAATCTAATTTCTTATGTCTGTTAATTTTAGGGTGAAAAGTAAAATGTAACTTGCTTGGACATGTGCTTTGGTAATACTATGGTTAAAATATTTAACCTATCATCAGCATACCTTTCTTTAACCACCTCTTCCTTCCACAGATCAATTGTAGGTCGACGCTTCTTTTTCATAGTTGGGACGCTCTACCTCTACAGGTGCATCACCATGTACATTACTACTCTTCCAGTGCCTGGCATGCACTTCAAATGCTCTCCTAAGGTAAAAACAACAAAATCTCCTTTTCATTGCCATTCCCATATATGACATTGTTAAAATTCATAATCAAGTAGAGCAGTAGTCCAGTAAGCGAGCAGCATCTTGGTTCCAGACCAACAAAATTAAGGTTATGGAGTGGCCAGGCCAATCCCCGGACCTTGATCCAGTAGAAAACTTGTGAAACCAAGAAATGCAGAGGAATCGTGGAAGGTTGTCAAATCATCCTGGGCTGGAAGGCCAGAAGTTGGTCGACTCCATGCAGCACGGATGTGAAGCAGTTCTCAAAAACAGTGGTTATACTGAACTGAATGTTAGTTTAGTGATGCACAGGAATGCTAAATCATAACGATTTTTTTCAGTTTATTGAGTAAATATTTGAGATTGTGATGAAAAATGCACACACTGCTATTTCAGTATCATTTTTTCCTTAGTTTTCTGAAAAGTAATTAAAAAACGTATAGCTTTTATTCATGTTTTGATGTAAAATATAATGTGCAGTGTTCCCAATCAATTGAAATAAAAAAGATTAAATATTAAAAATATAAGGATTTTGAGCTTTACTCACGTTTTAAAAAACACTGCTATAATTTTAAACACAACTGTACCATGTATGTTTTGAGCAGATGATGTGAAGTATTTGGAAGTGTTCTATAAATGTCCTCAGAGCAGAGGTCACAAAGGGACATATTTCACATTGCCAAGCCGTTCATGGAAAATGAGCTATTTTCATCTGTTTTTCCTTCTATATGCTTTGGCCAACCATTTATACTGAGGAAGACACCGCGAGATAGAGACAGAATTACATTTATTTTTACTTTTTAATTTGCATTACTTTTATGGGATCTGCCAACCCTTGAGAAAAAGTACAAACTTTATAAGGTGATGATTTTCTAGGAATTTTTACCATGGGTATTTATATGGAAATGTACAATTTTTAGGAAAAAAAAACATAAGCCCCTGGGATATAAGTCTGAATTAAATATTGCTGAAATAACAATTAATTAATTAAAATAATGTAATTCATTCAACATAGTGTCGCCACATTAACTTAACATTGATTTAAAACGTGTGAATCCATTGGAATTGTTAGAAGACAGAATCACGGTTCGTAGTAATAGATTTTTTCTTGGACACCTGTTTTTGACAGCATGGCAACATCTCTTCCTCTTCTCTAAAGCCACGCAACATGGCCCTGCCCCCTTTGTTGCATGTTCCCGGAGACTATTTGCAGTTAAAGGAATTGGCACCTTGTAGTTGAACTACATATTACAGTCCAAATTCAAAATATTGGAGAGGGTTTTTTTCACCCAGCACCACCTCCTGCCAGATTGATGACTTTTGATGACAAAAAGTTTAAGTGCAGAGCAAATACCCACAGTTTTTGTAGCTTCAGAAATGAGATCGAAGTAATTCTCCATGTCTATCTTGCAAGAATGTGCCTATGACGATTTACACACGAATGATGACCACACACACACACACACACACATTCATGCATTTACATACATATATATGTGTGTATGTATGGATGGCTGTATTTACACATACATACAGTTTATGAATACACGTGTGTGCGCATGGCTGTGGTCATCCTTCTTGATACATCTGAGCTGAACTGAGACATCTAAGATGAGATCATCGTGCTAATTACGATGTGGCTAATTTGGTTCTTCGAGCACACCTGTTGTTGATGATTAGTTTGGCTGGATTTCGTATGTTTCTTAAATATCTGCAAACATACATTACTGTTCAAAAATTTGGGGTCAGTAAGATATTTAATGGTTTTTAAAGATGTTTCTTCTGTTCATCAAGGCTGCATTTATTAGATAAAAATCCAGAAATATTTGTAATATTGTGAAATATTGTTTCCATTTAAAATAACTGTGTTCTGTGTGAATATATTTTAAAATGTAATGTATTCCTGTGATACAAAGCATAATTACTCCTGTCTCCAGTGTCACATGATCCTTTCAGATATCATTCTAATATGCTGATTTATTGCTAGAATTATTAATGTTGGAAACAGTTGTGCAGCCAAATATATTTTTTGGAACCCGTGGTTTTTATTTTTTTTTCTTCTCAGGATTCTTTGATGATACAAGTAAAAACAACATTTTTTTTTTTTTTTCAAATATAAAACATTTCTAAAATGTAAATCTTTTCTTTTCTTCTGTTCTTTTAATAGATCATTGGTTAATAAAAGTATTCATTTCTTTCAAAGTAGAAAGAATAAAAATGTACTGATCCCAAACTTTTGAACAGTAGTGAAACAGTAAACTACTGTAACAGTAGATTTGAACATTATTATCCATTTTAAATAAATGCTTCTCATTTTAATGATCAAATAATTCTAAAAAAAACTATTAAGCAGCTCAACTGTTTCCAACACTGATAATAAAACATCAGTATATTAGAATGATTTCTAAAAGGATCATGTGACACTGAAGACTGGAGTAATTATGCTTTTTATCACAGGAATAAATTACATTTTAAAATATATTCACACAGAAAACAGTTATTTTAAATGTAAATAATATTTCACAATATTACAATTATTTCTGGATTTTTAATCTAATAAATGCAGCCTTGATGAGCAGAAGAAACATCTTTAAAACCATTAAATATCTTACTGACCCCACATTTTTTAACGGTAGTGTATATGTTTATTTATTTTTTATTATAATTAATTTTTATGTCTGATATATAATGAATGGGATTTTACAAATAATGGCTCTTGTGCAGGAAGACGGGAGAGGACGTGTATGGTCTGACGGTTCCACTGGTCACCACCTCAATGGGTGATAAACTAGGGAAGACGGCCGGCAACGCTGTATGGCTGAACAGAGATAAAACATCGCCCTTTGACTTCTACCAGTACTTCCTCCGCTTGCCTGATAACAGAGTAGAGGGGTGAGTTACCAACCACATAATTAACGTGGGCTTCAAACAGCACGGTAAAAATTGTGAAATATTATTACAATTCAAAGTAGCTATTTTCTATGAGCATATATTGTAAAGTGTAATTTATTTCTGTGACGCAGTGCTGAATTTACAGCATCGTTACTGCACTCTTCAGTGTCACATGATCCTTCAGAAATCATTCTAATATACTGATTTGCTGCACAAGAAAGATTTCTGATCATAATTCATGTTGAAAAAAAGTTGTGCTACTTTATATTTTTGGTGGAAACAATGATGCGTTGTTTTCAGGTTTTTTTTACTGAATAGAAACACAAAAACTGCATTTATCTGAAAAGGAAATCTTTTATAACATTATAGATTGATGTATTGTAGGTCTGCACCATTATGACATAAATCATAATTGCTGATTATTCCTTTAAAATTCTAATAGCAATTCTTGAAATCACAATTAACACTGAATGCAGGGCTCGCAAAATCGCTAGCCCGACGTCCGGGGGCTATTTTGTCTTCCAGTCGGGCTACCAAAATCCATCTCAGCCCTGCCTGTCGGGCTATAGGAAGGAAAAATATATTTAAGTGCTTTTGTATTCTTTCACAGATATGTTTTGGTAATTATGTCATTTTCAGGCTTCGGGGAGCCACTGGCAATTAGGTTATGTAATGAAATTGTGTTTGAACTCGTGATTGTTTTTTTACTTTCACTTTGTGATCGCGCGAACTGTGTGTGGACGGTTTCATCGGGCGCACGCGCCTGGACCGAAGTTAACTAGTCTGTTGTGTTTGTTTATCGGTCTGGTTACAAACCAGCTACAAACGCTGCTAATGAAGAGTAATGAAGTCGGACTCTCAGGTTATTGTGCTGCGGGATCTGTTTCCCATACATTTTATTATTTGTAGCGACTTGCCACCCTACCAAAATTTTCCATAAACAGAAAAATCTAAACTTGAACACACACATTATATATAGGCTAAATATAGGCTAATTATTAAAGATACTAAAAAAGAAGAACGTAGTGCAGTGTAAGCAGTCATGACACGCGTTCCTGCATCTTCGCCGGTGCGCGCGCTCACTCTCACCTATGTTTGCGACTGAATACAAATAATCATAATTGATGGACAATTAGGCTATACCAGGGAAAAGACATTAGCCCAACCTGCCAAAGAGAAAGAAAAAAAGAGCCGAGATGAAGGCGGTGCTTCAATTTCAGGTATACATTTATAGTCCTGTGAAACATGCTTGACTGACGTTAGCAGACTAATGTGTTTTTTATTGTCTATGATTTCACCACCAACAACAACACATTTGGACTTAACATTGCAGTTTTCATAGCGTAAAATTTATTGTATAAAAACGAGGCAATATGGTTTCATTGAATAACACTGTAAAAATACATAATGCAATACAATGCCTGAAAAGGGCACCAAAGGGCTGATAATCAACGACCCAATTTTTGTTTAATATTGACCAAAGATTTAATTCAAATATCCACTTAATTTATTATAATTTTTTTTTTTTAAATAACACCTTTTTGTATTGATTCAGAAATGATTCAGCAAATTTAATTTATTCAACAAAACGTGGACGTTTATTTTGTGTGATTTCTGAATGCTTACGACCATAAAATCAATCACACTGTATTAATAAAAACATATAGTTTCTGTCAAGGGCTACAATTGTAATTTATAAATAATACAATGTAATTACAATTAATTTATTTTCTTTTATATTTATAGAAAGTTCTATTTTGACCCTATATAGGCTAGTAGGTGTTTTTTTGTTGTTGTTGTTTTTGAGAGAGGGGGCACAACAAAACTATTCTGCTTAGGGCACCTATTTGTCCAGCATCAGCCCTGAATATTCTACACGGCTCTTACAAGTGCATATAAATTTCTGTTCAGTTAAAACCAAATATTTGAGTTGATTGTAATTTGGATTTTGAAATTTTGCGAGCCCTGGAATAGTACCGTTACACTGTTATGATCAACTACGTGCCATATTTTTACATCAACATAAACTGAAAAACGTTTGTTGCTTTTCTTTAGTATTAAGCCTCAAATGTCAATTGGTTTATTCTTTAAAAAAAGAATCAAAACTATGAATGATATTATTATTATTATGTTGTGCTAAAACTAAAATTAAAATTAAGGGAAAAGCCTAAAGATAATCCGTAGAAAGAAAAAAAAAAACACATCTTAAGAACAGTTAATTACTTTAAAGTATTAACTGTGGCATTCATATTTGTAATTGCGATTAGAAAATTGATTAATTGTACAGTCCTTGTCCCTTTTGGTCAATTAAATTCATCCTTGCTGAATAAAAGTGTTATCTTTGTGGTTAAAAATAACGCCTATTCAGAAGGTCTTTTTTTCCCTACAGCTACCTGAAGCTCTTTACGTTCTTGTCTCTGGCTGAGGTGGAGAAGGTGATGGAGCAGCAGAAGCGGGACCCGGGCAAACGCATCGCCCACAAACGCCTGGCCGCTGAAGTCACCAAGCTGGTCCACGGGAAAGAGGGATTAGAAAGTGCCAAAAGGCAAGATATGCAGTTTCTGTAAAACATCAAATCAAAATTGAGCCTAGTATCATACCCTTAATGCAGTACTCACCCCCTTGAAGCACCTTTGCCAGTGATTACAGCCTCCAGTCTTTTTTAATTATTTTTTTAATAATAATAATAATAATAATAATAATAATAATAAAAATTAGGGCTGTCAAACGATTAATTGCATCCAAAATAAAAGTTTTTGTTTACATAATATATGTATGTGTTGTGTGTCTATTTATTATGAATATATAAATACACACACATGCATGTATATATTTCAGAAAAATCTGTGTTTATGTATTCAGAAAATTTTATTTATAGTATAAAATATATAAATACAGACATGTAAATATTTATATTATATGTGTGCATTTATATATGCAAAATATATGCACACACATATTATGCAGGAAAAAATGTTTATTTTGTATTTGATTAATCACGATTAATTGTTTTACAGCACTAATAATAGTAAATATTACTAATAATAGCAACATAAATCACAATTAGATTTTTTTTTTTCCCAATTTGTTTTGCCTGCTTTTTGTTTGTTGTTGTTTTTATGATGAAAAAATGCACATACCGTTTCATGGCCGGTGAAAAATATTTATGGTTGATCATATTTCTCCTGTCACTGGTTAATTTCAGATGCGGCAAAATGTTATTTTAATTAGTATTTTTGATAGTAGTAATAATAATAATAATAATAATCAACAGTAATAAAAACAATTGTCGTTGTTTTTATGTAAATGTTATTTTTCTAGTATTATTGTTTTATACATGTACTATTTTAATATTTAAGCATTATTATTATATTAATAAAAATGATTCTTATTAAATATTTTAAATTTCCACAGTATTATTGAAGTATTAATTCCTTTACTGACTTAATTATAACAATCAAATAAAAAAAATAATAAAAGTAAATAAATCTAATGTTAATATTATAAATGCGATATCTCAATTATAATTAAGCATAGATCTGTCACACAGGTGCACCAATGCGCTGTACCACAGTAATATTGAGGCTCTGGAGCAGTTGAGTGACACTGAACTCCAAGAACTTTTCCGAGATGCTCCCTTCCACGAGATGTTCCTGGATCCAGGAACCACGGTGCTGGACGCCTGCAGAAGAGCACAAGCCATTCCTGAGGGACCACACGGGTGAGGCGCTGTTTTGATGTCATCATAGCCGGAATCTTAACACTAGTGTTTCGGAATGTTCGCTTTAAATGTTACACATTGTTTTTATTTTCATTTCTGTCACTTTGTAACACTTTCAAGTGACTTACTGTTTGCACATGGCTCATTCCAGCTCTTAAACGATTAAGAAAAACATGAATTGTTTAATTTAAAAATGCATTGACTCTGTAACTTTGTTATTTACTAGTTTATCATCATTGCAGGTATCAGATGATCAAAGACGGAGGCGTTTGGATCAACCACCAGAGGGCAGCAAACCCAGAGCAAGTTCTGGTTCTGGGTGAGCACATACTCTCTAACGGACTCAGCCTGATCCGAGTGGGAAAGAGGAACTTTTACATCCTGAAGTGGCTTAGCATGTGAATTACCCACTTGGAAATACACATTTTTGTTGCATAGAGAAACCGACCCAACTTCCCAGACTCTTCAGGATTTGTAAAGACATAAAAATGCATTGCTGCATTCAAAACAAACTGAGAAATCCCAGCTCTCGCCAGCAGCGGTCAGTAGAGGCCTGTTTTTTTTAAGGACAGTAACCTGTGCTCTGACTAATTGAGTTTAACAGAGACTTGGAAATTATATGTTGAATTGAACAAACCCCTTGTGAATGTCTGTGGATTATATCAAAGACGTGAGAACAGACATTGCCTTGTTTGTGCCTGTTTTATTTGGACAAATTACACGGTTTGATGTGTGAATACCCTCCGGATTTTAAATCGCAGTGTGAAACTGGGTTCCGTTTAACTCTTTAATTAAGGATATTATGTGAAATTGTAATGGTATTTTTTTCCAGTTCGGCTTCTGAGGTGAAACTGACAATAAGATGGGATACATAAATGAAATGAAATATGATTTAATTTAAGCAGTTGAAGTACATATACATATGAAGTACATAATAAAGCACAGCAAATGTGTTTAAAAATACAAAAGCTAAATAAAGCTAAAAAAAAGCATTTTTTAAATACTACTAATGGAAACCCATTTGCATCTCAGAAAAAAAAGGTGCAACTTTTTATCTCTGTGTGGAGTGTTTTTTTTTTTTTCTGAGAAGATATTAAGAATGAATTCTGACTGTTTTCATCACAATTTTCAGCTGAGATATAGATTTTTGTTAACCACGGGATGATAAAGGTCATCATAGGTACAACACTTTTGTTTTTGCAATTCTTCTATACGAGTTCATATCTTCAGATTTCTGCCTTTTTTCTCAGAATTGTGAGAAACACACTCCACATTTTTTTTCTGTGACGCAAATGTTTTCAGTGCTATTAATTTCTATTTAAAAAATGCATGCATTATTTTACTTCGATAACTTAGCAATTTTGAGGTGGTGGAAACAGGCTTGCACATTAAGATGATCTGTGGTACATACAACCATTATTAAACAGCCTAAAAAAAACTTGGGTTTAGGTAAAAATGATGCAAGTTTGCACTGAAACTGACAAAAGTTTGGTGTGTTGACAGGAGAAGTGATTCTGGCAAACAGGCATGTCATCACGGTAATAAGCCATGTGTAAACAGTTGTCAGTTTAGAAAGCTTCCGTCACAGTAGATGAAGACATTTCTGAAAACTGCAGGTTTATGACGCCCACGTGAACTCAAGTGTGAGCCTCAGGACTATTGCAAGGTCTGATCGGGGCTGTGCTGTTCCTGGAAGTGTTTTGGCAACTCAGCTTCTCACTTCTAGGAACAAATTAAACTTATAGTGAATCTCTTGTTATACTTCCACATTTTGTGATGTGGTGTCTCACGTTTAAACATCATCTTCAGATACTAGAAACTAGCACATTACAGGTAATGAAACCAAACCAGCTTACGATTTCTGAATCATTTGTTTGATCAAATAGGAAATGTTAGACTTGTGACGGTTAGTTTTATTGATATCTTTGATATCTAGATTTGAACATAGATTTGTTCTCATAGAATTTCAAAAACAATATTGAGGAACCATCAATATTCAATTGTTAGGTAACCACACTGTTAATAACTCTTCAAGTCTAGTCTTGAAATAATTTGAAAGTACAATTATACATTTCCTGATAAAATCCTTCTATGCTTTTATATTCGGTTTCACAACGGATTTATTGCAATTGCAGAAGATTCCAAGAAATGTTTATTTATTTAATTTTTACTGACATTCAACATTACGATGCGTTCGATTATGATTCGCGAATGAATCATTTATTTGAAGTGAATCTTATAAATGATTCGGTCTAACCGATGTGAATCACTCGCCTGTAGAAAAACCTTCCCTTTTTTTGAACAAATAAAAGAAATTGTTAACATGGAGCACAAACATGCAAATACAAGTGAAAAATTATTCAAAAACGTAAGAGCGTTTAACAAATAAACAGGTTCTGTGGTCTCTCCCTTAAGTGAAACTAATCAGTGGATAATTTAGTGAACGATTACAAAATGATTCATTCGAACGAAACGAGTCGTCCACGTCAGGAGCTCGTCGAGGATGTTTTTGTTGATTTTTTTGTTTATATTTTAGCATGTGATTTATTGCACAATATACAGAATAACTATACATTTCCTGATAAAGTTAGTCTACTAGCTTTTGGTTTCGGTTTCACATCGAGTTTTGAACGATTCCATTGTTCTTTTTTTTTAACTGTTTCAGAACTTTAAATTGAAACGTCACGAAGCGTTCGATGGTGATACGAGAATGAATCGTTCATTTGAATTGAATCGTATAAATGAATCAGTAGAACCGATTTAAATCTGTAGGAAAACCTTATGAGAGTAATTCAAGTCTTTTTTAACCAGACACAAAAACATGGAGGGCATACATGTAAGGTAAAGTGTTTAAGAAATGTAACAACTATTTCTTATTAAATGCTCATGTTTTTCATTAATTAAGCAACAGATAAAACACGATATATATATATATATATATATACGCATAAGCATACATACAGCATTTCCATGGCACTGTATGAAACAAATGGACTGATCATTCAGCGAACCGATTCGGAAATGATCCGTTCTAACGAATCGACTCGTTCGAGTCCGAATTCGGAGGCTCGTCGATGGTGTTTTTGTTGATTTTCTTTCTCTGGGTCTCTGAGTGGGGGATGTGCGCCGAGAGAAGGCGGATCTCCGGCGCACCAATCCGCGGCGCTCCTCTCGTCGTTTAAAGAGCTCTTTGTGTCAATCACGCGTTTTTTTTCATCGCCATATTGGGTGCCGTAAAGCCTCGCCTTGTTATTTCTCTTCCCGTTTTTTACTACGACGCGCAGTTGACAGGAGCGGCCATCGCGAACGCTGCTTTTGTTTTGATGATCGTCGCGCGTCTGTGTTTTTCGCTCATGCGGCGAGTTTGTCTTTAGGATCGCGTTAACGCAGGAGGAAACGCTCTGTAACAGCTGCTGGGTTTGTGTTTTTAACTTGAACGCCGTGAAATGTCCAACGTTCGCTTGTCTAACGGCAGTCCGACGCTGGAGCGGATGGAGGCGCGACTGTCAGACCAGCCCAAGCCGTCGGCGTGTCGGAACCTGTTCGGTCCGGTGGATCATGAAGAGCTAAAGAAGGACTTCCAGCGGCAGCTGAAGGCGATGGAGGACGCGACGTCGGACGAGTGGAACTTCGACTTCTCCACGCACACGCCGCGCACCGACGGCAGATACCAGTGGGAAGCGCTGGATATTCGCTCGGTGCCCGGTTTCTACAGCAGGTCGCAGCGGGGCAAGGGCTCCGATCTCCACGTTTGCTCCTCTGGAAATAATAACGACAATAACGTGGATGTTAACGGCAATCACGACTGTCGGGTAACGGAGCAGAGCGCGGAGACGCCCGAAAAAGACCGAGAGCAGAGGAAAAGAAGCTCCTGTCTCGGTATGTGCGGTATTATCTACGGAATTATAGCTCTTTTCCAAAAAATATATGTGAGCCTGGAGCCAGTCATAAGAGTCCTTTTTATATAGATTTAATTTTATTTTTTGTAATTGAGATTTATACATCTTTTACACATTTACATAACGTTACATCTGAATTAATAATCTTCCATCGACTTAAGGGTTATAATCGAACAATATTTGTCCGAGATGCAACTATATGGAAATCTGAGGGTGTAAAAAAATTTAAATATAGAGAAATTCGCGTTTAAAGATGTCCTTAACCATGCATATTACTAATCAAGAATGTTTTGATATTTATACTAGGAAATTCAAATATCTTTATTTAATAAGCTAATGTTTTTGTCATTAGAAAAAAATGACAATAATAATATTGACCCATACAATGTTCAATATACCTATGTGACTGGTTTTGTAATCCAGGGTCACATATCTGCTTAGCCTAAATATTAATTTTCATTCTGTAATATCTATCTGCAGCTGCATGTTTAACCTTGTTAAAAGAAAATGAAAGAATCCCAAAGTCTGATAGATGCAATAAATGCAGACGCAATGTTATAAACTATTATGCATTTTTTTATGCGCTAAATGTGTACTTAGAAAAACATTGCAACATAGTTGCATTTGATTAGAAATGCTCTAAACTTACAATTAATCATACATATCGTTAAAGAGATGACATTTTAATAACTGATTGTCCACATTTTATTTGATTTTTAACCCATGTGGGATGATAAATGTGATCAATTGTTTGTGGCAGACTCGTCGTGTCAAAGCAAACGCTCACACATCTGCATGGATGAAGTAACCCGGACGCCCAGAAAGCCTAAAAAAACCCAGAAAACACCCCAGCCCGACTCCCACACAAAGCCCTCGAGGTGAGCACAACTCTTTAACATTTGCATTCATCACGCAGAAGAAATGCAGGTTTCAGTTTGCATGTGAAACGTAGAACCGTTTTAATCACATCGCATCACCTTTATTTCCCAGTGTTAAAATGTTTATCAGGTGTGTATTTAACGTGCAATGTACAATTAAAATTGCATGCATCTGTTTATTGTTTAGGGGATGTTTGATTTCCTTCTACTTCACATTTCAGTGTGTAACTCAAGAACAGAGTCTTAGAGTCAGTGAAAGGGTTAATATGCTGGGTTTACTACGAGAGCTCGAGTTTCCTTCAGAGTGAAAAACATTTTACACGTCAGCAGTGTGTTCACTCATTTTCTGTTGTGTTTACACCTGAACAGAGTCGACCCTGGTTTATTATACGAGCACATTTCAAAGCATTGTGCGGGTTTGCTCAGTGCATTGAAATGCAACACATCAGAATTCTCTGGCGTTTTATTTAAATGCGTTTTTTTTGTTTTTTTTAAATCAATAAATTTTAGACTGAGTGCACAAATCTTAGTCCTGCCAAATCAATATGTCACCGGGCTGCTAGCCGGTGAGCAAATAACAGCCGGTCGCGGCACATTTGTGAAGTCATAACATTAGTAATGAGCAGTGTTTTGCTTTGGTGGAACTCGAAACGTTTCATGATCTCATTTTCCAGGGGTGTGTTTTTTTTTGTCTTTCATTCAGTTTTTTGCGGGTCTGGTTTGTGGTGTGCTGTGACTCACGTACAGACTTATCTCTGCGTTAGTCAACATTGTTCACGTTTACAATATGGCACGGACAAGTATGTGTACGAAATAAACAAGGTGCTTGTTCTTGCAATTATGAGCCGATATCTACAAATATAGAGTTTCTTGCAATTGTAAGAGGGGGAAAGAATTCATTAAAATAACTTATTTTATTTTTGTGTTGGAAACAATTACGTTTTGTGTACCATTTTTTTATTATTATTATTTTTTTTATTATTTTTAATTTGTATCTGAAATGACAACAAAAAATGCATATGCGATATTTATTTGTCAGAAAATGTAGCAAAAAAGTCTGAATGATCCAATAAAAGTCCAAATTGTGCGATTAAAATACCTTTTTATTTTATTTAGTTTTGTTTTTTTCTGAAGCAACGATAACTAATTTGCGCGACTAAAGTCAGAAATGGAATAAATAAACCTGTTGTTAATTGTTAACAATCATTGTTAACGTTTTTTTTGTGGGTGTGTCGCAAACAACAAAAAATAACAAATTTGCAAGAATTGTCTGATGAATGAACGTGGAAAAGGTCAGAATAGAAAGATATGAACTCAAATTCAAAGTCTGAATTGTGAGATTAATATCTTTTATTTTTAGTCAACAAAATAAAAACAATTGGGAAGAGATAGGAGTAAAAGTCAGAATTGTGTGCTTAGTCATGTTACCATTATTTTATTGTTTTTTTTGGTCATAAACAACAAATTTACAAAACTTGTCAGGAAAAAGTAGTAAGAAAAAGTCGGAAATTGAAGATATAAACCTGAATTGTTAAAAACCTGTTAAAAAAAAAAAAAGTCAGAACTGTGTAAATTTGCAATTAAGTTTTTCGCACTCAAAGAGAAAAATGCAAGATTTGCAAGGTATAACCCCCTTTTTATTTTTTCCACAATAACCTTTTTTCATTTTTTGTTGAAAAAAATCTCAATTGAGCTCAAAATGATTTCAGAGGGAAAAAGCTCTATTTCTAATATATTGTAATAGATTTTTTCCCTTAGTATTGTATGAAAAAATATCACAGTTATCTTGTACAATGTGAGTTTATTGGTTTCATAACAGTCGTTGCATCAGTTCCAATGCAATGTATAATAGAGGTGATATTTTCATTAAAGGTGTGTTGACTAATTCTCTGGTATTTCCTGACAGGACCTGAAGTTGACGTCGTGGGTTTGATGACCTCAGTGCTTGCTGAACGAAAGATTTTTTTTGGGGGGGGTGGATTGGACGAGCGAATGGAGGAGCGAGCGGAGTGACACTCTATGAGTGTGTTCAAGCACTGAAACAAACACTAAAGTTCTGGCACTCAAGAAAGAAAAAAAAAAGCAACTGCCTCGTAAAGCAGTGTATGTAGCAGTGTGCAATTAGGTTGAATTTCCTTTTTTGCTCATTTTTGTTTTTCTTACTACCTGTGTATATAAATATATATTTGTTCCTTTTCATATGTAGCACATAATTAGTATTGTGTTGGAAAAATTAATTAATTTTCTTTATTTTTTTGGAGGTGTGAGTTTGGTTTGACTTGAAGAGCCACCGTTGCCGTGTGTACATTATTTCCGAAATGCTGTTCATGTTTTTTTTGTTTTTTGTTTTTTCCACATTTTTTTCACATTTTTGAAGGCCTTTTTTTTTTTTTGGCTGTGTAAAACTATATATATATTTAATTTTTTTTCTTTAAATGAGGTACACACAATAGCAGTTGTATGAATGGATCTGATAGGATCTGAACATCTCAGCCTCTTTTGGTTTTTGAAGGTGATGTAAAAGTTGAAACTCTTGAGGTCAAACCTTGTAGCATCGACCAGTATTACCAGTATCAGGCACTTCCGTGGGGGAGAAACGTCTCTCACCCTCTTAAATTATTTCTCTTGATCATCTGTAATTTGCGTGAGATTTTTCTACTGATAATATTTTTTGGTTTCACACTTGTTTGACTCAATCACCCTTGATTTAGCCTTGTTTTCTGGGCGTTGGGCCCACCAAGCGTATGCATCTAAAACACTCAATGAATAGATTCTGTGGTGAAACCTGATGCATAACTGTATTTATAAAGTAAATATTAATATTTGAACTATTTTCACTGCCTGTGTATTTGTGTAAACTTTGAAATTTACCTGTGTACATAACTTTGTAAAAACACTGAGAAATTAAAACTAACTTATTTATGTCAAGTTTTTTTTTTTCTTTTTTGTTTGTTTTGGAAATTAAAAATGGGGTTTTTGGTCAAGATTTGAGTCATTATTTTTGTAATTTTTTTTTTTTTGTAGTTTCCTTTTTCTGATTTTTAAAAACAAATATTATTTTAACAATTTGTAAGAGGTTGCAATCTGAGCCTGATTAAACTATTTGATAAGTGCTTTTTTGTCATGTGTGGTTATACGACTTGTTGCAATCAATTAAAAGAGAATTAAATTATTTCAACCAACATACTGTCTTATTTGAACATTAAATAGTTGGTGTTTCAGACCTTCAAATGTGCAACCTGTGCAAGATTTTAAAATGTTCACAATTGCTTTAACAAATGCACATTTTAAAGTTTTAAATCATTATTTAGCAATTTTTAAAAGTGAATAAAAGGCTGAATTGAAAATTGCATCCAAATTCTTAGGGGAACAAACTATTTTAAAATGCTTTTTTAAAAATGTATTTAGTTTATTTTTTTTTTATATTTTTTGAAAAATATATTGACAAAATATACAAAAAATTTAAAGGCCAATGCATCCGAATTTAAAGGAAAAAAGGGGGGGAGGGTAAAATATGTTTTTAAATGCTGTTTAAAATGTATATAAAAAAATATATACAAAAAATAAACTTATATATATATATTCTGAAATAAGAAAAATTATGAGAAAGTCACAAAAAATATTGTATTGGCCTTTTAATCACTTAAAAAAAAAAATTAGAAGGCCAAAACAATATTTGCATGGAAAAAAATATGATGGCAAATGTTTTTTTGTTTTTTTTTTAATATTTATGTCATTTTATACAGGTATTTATGTATAAATACATCTATTTTTAAATATATTTTCGAAAATACATTTTTCGGCCTTTTTTACGTTTTAAAATATATCTGGAAAACAATTTATGTTTAAATATTCCAATAAAATATTGTGCAACTGATATTTGCAGTGTCGGTTGCACTAAATGCACATTAATTATTTCAACGCAAGTGTTAAATCTGAACTTCCACATTAAATTATCAATGCAACCTGTGCGAGACTTTTAAACATTCACGATCTCTGTAATAAATGCACATTTAAGAAAAACATTATGTAATTTTCGGAGCTGTTAAAAACACGCCAAATGTTGCTTGCCTTCCATAACATTACAGTAAAAACTACTGCATATATTTTAGCATATATTTTCAACAATCTTTGGCTTATGCAAGAAAACAGCATGAAGTCTGACTGCACGTCGTCCTCGCCCTGCTTGACCTTTCTTGACCAGCTTTGGCAAGCAGCTGTTCGTCTGCATGAAGCAGGCATGCCAACGGTTAGTCACAGCGGTGACTCAAACACAAACTGACAGTGGGTGTGGTGATCCGACACAGGTGCTAGTTTGTCATACCAGCTTTAACCCGCAAATGTCTCATTTTTGACTTCATCTAACTACACATACTTTGTTTTCTGTCTAGTAGGAAATTCAGAAATGCAACTCATTTGATTTAAAGGAATGTTGGTAGCAGTCCTGTACTAACCCAAAACTCAATGGTTACCTTATATTAGTAGTACTTTCTTAAATACACTGTAAGTACATGTAGTGTAAAATAAAGTGCAACTGGAATGTTTCCAGCAAAACTGTACATTTGAAAATATTCTCAGATGTAGATAAGTTTGTTTCCTCGTCAGATTTGGAGAAATGTAGCAGTTTCTCACCAATGGAAGTGAATGGGTGCCGTCAGAATGAGAGTCTTAACAGCGGATAAAAAACATCACAATACCCAGTACCTCAGTTAACAACAAATGCATGTTTTTAAGAAACAAATTCATAATTTTTCAACCTTAAAGAATCCCCAATCCATAATAATGCTTCCTCCACTGAAAAAGTAAATCTTCTGAAATCAAAAACCATCCACATATTAGTTTAGAGCTGTGTTTGACTGTTTTTGTGCTTTATTCTGTGCAGATTTTTTATTCTTTTTTTATTCCTAATTCAGACCAGTTTTTGTTTAACTGGAGAAAATCATATCACGGACTATGGACTCATATTTTGGCCAGAAGCAGTGGTTTGAAGCGTCTTGATGTTTTTTTTTGTTTGTTTTTTACAAATATGCAGCTTTTGTCTTCAGACGTTAACTGATGGACTGGACTGCTGTGGATTACTTGTGATGTTTTTATCAGCTGCCTCATTAATTCCGACGGCACCCATTCACTTCCATTAGTGAGCAAGTCATGCAAAGCTGCATTTCTCCATAACCGTGTAAGAAACAAATTTTAATTTGCACTACAGAAGAGTTGCCTCGACTCTTGCTCATCCATGAACTGGTTTTGATTCTGAGCAGAAGATGTGTGAACAAAGCCGCAGTGATACTTGAATGTGCCAGCCACAGCAGGACGTGTTTATTCACATGGTATCAGTCAATCTTAACCACACTGATCAGGGACAAGCAACAAACACATGGCTCTTAGAAAGACCTGAGAGCTTCTTGTCCCATTACGGACATTACAACCTTTCTGAAATGCAATTAGAAACGTATGAGTTTTAGAGCGCAGTCAAAACAGTGGTACTGTCCAATACAAGAAACACAAACCTCTTCCTCACTTTCCTCCTATAAAAATCAAGCAAGTATTGTAAGATGCTTAAAGACACCAAATCTGCAATCTCAAACATTCCTTATTACACACTTTTCAGTGCTATTCATTTTACAGTTTTACAGTCCTATTGATATATATGTGTTTTTTTTTTTTATAATTTGCTGCTTATCTCTATTTTTACGGGAGAAATATTTGAGAAAACGTTTTTTAACAATTTTTATTTATTAACAGTTTTTCTTATGCAGTTGTGCTTAATATTAACTTTTTATTGTCAAAGTTCAACTTGTCATGATTTCTCTCATAATTACAACATTTGATCTCATAATAATGACTTAATCTCAAAATGGTGTTATTTTCTGTAATAATTGTCATAATTACCAAAGCTTTTTTTGAATGTGCTACATCTAAGCAATCCCATTTAGATTTAAATATTATATTTTTGAGAATGCATTTTCTTAAAAAAATATACAATATAATATATTTTCTATAAATGATTTAAATAAATGTATTTGTATATATATATATATATATATATATATATATTGCAAAATATATTGTTAAATGTGTAAAATTAACACTTAAAAAAAAAGGTAAAAAATATATATTTTTAGAAAATAAATTTATATATATATTTTGAAATACACAAAAAAACTATATATATAGCCATATGGGATAAAATTAGCATTTTTTTTTAATAAAAAAAGCCAAACCATGATTTACATGTGAACTGGTTTTACCAAAATGAATGCATATACCAGACCAATACGATCAGACATTTCAAAACAACAAAAGCAAACAGAGATTAAATGCACATAATAAAAACAGGAAGACACCTGGCGGGTGCTTTGAGGTCTCGTGAGGCACAGGTGTGTGACCTCAGCTGCGCTCTTCGCTGACGAGAGGTTAAAACACTGTTCTGTTGTGTCTGGGACTCACACTTGGACAAAAACACAGAGACGGGACGTTACTCATGGAGGCTTTGACAGTCCTGACCTCGTCCAATCAGCTGCGGGGAGAGTCAACTCTGCAGAGCAGAAAAACACTCCAGCCTCCTTCAATGGGTTTAAATGGGCAAAACGTAAATTTCCTCTTCATTGTTCCACGGACAGGCCTCGAACCGCAGGAGTCCATTGAGTCACGGGCCAAACGGGGAGGAAGCGGTCAGAAAGAGAAAACAAAACGTCTGTGCTTCTCTATTCATTTCAGTTTCAGTGGTTTTGGAGTCGATCATTACGCAACGTGAAGAGCTGAAAAGTCAAATAATAGTGTCAGCGTGAGACTTTAAACAACTAAATGTTCTTTAAAGGTTGATGGGCAATTAGCACACAATCACACATTGTCTGTCTTTGTAATACTAAAGTAAACACTACTACATATAACTACCTGGCTAGTATAATTACTTTATTAATAAATAAACATTTCTTTTATTTGAAAATAAAATATAACATAAATTGTACAAATAACAACTATATATACATTTACATATGAGAGGCAGCAATAAATATATTGTACTGAATTGCAATTTTACAGTTATGTAAAAGCTTTATAATTGTTCATATTATTAATAAATAACTTACTTAATTTATAGTACTATATAAACACAAACACACACACATTCTAGTATGCATTATATTATAAAAATAGGCCTATATTAGAAATAATATTTCTTACCGTAAGAAATAACACTGTAACTTCCAAGTAAAAAGGAAACTTCATTTAAAATTAAATTCATCATCATTTACTCACACCCGCGTTGTTCCTTATTTTTTTTCTATGAAACAATGATTTTGCTCAATGTCTGAGCAGATCTTCTTAACAGCAAAGGCAAGCTCCATAAATAACCAAAATACAACATTATACTGATGCTTTGTTCATTCTGTCATTTAACTAATATTGAACATTCCAAATTATGCAAAACAAAACATTGATTAGGACATAAAAAGTGAATTATTACCAACATTTCAACTTTTATGACATTTTCTTTATTTAATTTATTTATTAAGCCTTTTTATGACTTTGTCGTACAAGTTTCTCTTAATTATGACATGCACTGGATCATAATAATGGCTTACTATTTATAATTATGACTTTTCATGCCATAATGGCTTTATCTCAAGTCCAACTTGTCATAGTTTATACTTTTATCTTACAACCTCAAAATATCAACATCTTATGTCATAGTTATGCATTTCCAAAGCATTTTTTCCATATGCATTTCTGCGCAACATAAATTCAGCTTTTGATGTATATTATGGCATGGTGATTATATTTTAAATTTGATGTCCTTTTTTAACGGGTTGTACTTATGAAGCATGCATAATTTGTTTTAATTATAATTTTTATATCATAATTATAGCTTCATCTCATAAGCCAGCCCAGTCGCACATTTTTTTTTTCGTGGCACGAACACGATTCTTACTCGACTTTCGTGAGTCCAGCACAAATGAATGAATCCATAACACACAAATACGTTTGTGTGTCTCGTGTCCACTTGTGTCACAATTTCTACTTTTTTTAAATTCCATAATTATGACTTAATTATACATATTATTATACATATCTCATAATAATGACCTACTATCTCAAAATGTTTTGACATTTAATTAAATATTTTCTCTTAATTGGTTATGCATAAAAATTCAGTTTTTTTAAGTCTACATTTTTGTTATATTATGACTTTTTATGTCCTAATTGTGACTTTATCTCATAAAAACAACATTTTATCTCATAACATAAAAAAACAGTTTTTGTTGTTTAAAATATTTTCCTTCTAGTTCCTTCAACATGACCTTATAAAATGCAGGAAACACCATACCTTAACCTAGTCTCAGTTTATTCCAACATCAGGCCCTTTTGCAATCAATGAAAATATGTCTCATAGTTTATATACATAGCATTCAGGCTACAACAAACACAGTCTAATCAAGCCTTAGAAGATTTAAAGAGAAAAATACATTTGCAAACTAGATTTCCAGATTAAAAATGCTTCATATTCGTGTAAACCACAGGTCTCATACCCTTTCTTGTAAACAAGGGCTTGCGCAGTTCATTGAAATCTCTGAACTTCCCCGTTTGGTTTCCTCTTATGACCGCAATGCACGTCATTAGGTGAAATTCTCAATAAATGATTTGCGCGTGACCTCAGACGGCGAGCGAACTATAGAGACGGGCAGCCATGAAGAGGATTCAGGCCAAAGCCATGTTTTTCTGCTGAACCACGTCCATTTTGGTAACAGAAGTGACGCAGGTCCTGTCGCACTTTGAGGAAGTGATGCAGTAAAGATGGCTGGCAGTTTGGTGTAAAAATACGTCTATAGAGGAGATACCTACACATAGAGGAGATACCTACAGGTGGCGCTGGTGAGGACCTGCACAAGTACAGGTCACAGGATCAGACATGTACTGTACCTGCACAAAAAAACACATCCTAATGTAAATGTAGTATGCACTATGACAAGCGAAAAAATGCATCCAAAATGCATTAAGAAATACATTTGTGTGTCCATAGAAATATAATTTTATCATTAATCACTAAATACTACAATAAACCACGTATCGTTCCAAACCCCCTAACTGCCTTTGTTTGCCTTCTGAACACAATTGAAGATATTTTGGATGAAAACCAGAGGCTTGTGACTGTCCCATTGACTGCCAAACAATTACGACTGTCAAGGTGCAGAAATGTATGAAAGATGTCGTCTGTATGCTACATCTGTTATTCAACCGTAATATTATGAAGCTACAAGAATACTTTTTATATAAAGTAAAAGAACAACTTTATTCAAAGATTTGTCACCGCTGTGCTATTTTGGACAGTATAAGGTGGACGGAAATTACGTGCGCAGTTCTGTGTTAGACACAATTGAAACATTTTATTTAGTTAATATACGTGTGTTATACATTAATTAAACAGTATTAGACATAGCATACAAGCCTAATAAACATAACTGCTAAGGAAAAACAAAATGCAAAAAAATTAATTGCAATGCAATTCCGTTAACGTCAATTTATATATTTTTTCTCTATAAATTGTACATTCTTTTTCACTTTCCCTAAAAAAACGGTATTTCACTGTAAAATTGTCTAAAATGTCAGTTTTTCACCGTATATATTAGGGTCATTTATGGTTAACCATTTAACAGTTTTTTACTGTAGCCTTTTAAACAGTTTACTGTTAAAATCACAGTATTTTGTTTTACAGTGTATACTATGTAAACAAAAACGTTTATATTGGATTTGATTAATCACAATTTATCGTTTGACAGCCCTAACTAAAACTGAATCAATCGCTAAGTAATTCCACGGTATCTAATACAGATAGACGAGCACCTGCAGCCAGTCAAAGCTTTTATCAGCTGGCGTTCCTGAAGCGTGCAGGCCCAGACCTTCATTATCCGTCCTGGGCTAATCTGCTCAGCTATGCGTGAGGGCTGCTGATGCCTTCAAAACCTCATTACGCCCAGATGACATGTTAATGAAGACATTCCAAAGAAAATATTAATGTCACTCAGATGAGTTTGCTTCAGATAGTGCCTATAATATCAAGCATGACTGATTTTTTTGTAAAATTTATTAATAAACGCTTAAATGTTTAAGACTAATATAAGTAGCCTGTTATATAATGAGTATATAGTGTAACCTACATTTAATGCTATTTGCTCTGTATGTTTTGAATACATTTATTGGATGCTGTTCACAGATTGTGATGACACTTTCCACCAATAATTACCAAAACAAATCAACAATTTAATGCATATATATTTAACATTATAATATCAAATGTAACATATTTTGCTATTTTTGTAATATATATACCACATATTTTACTATTACCATTTTTATTAATATAGTTTTAAATCACTATTTTTTATATTTATATTTAACACATACAGTGGGTATGGAAAGTTTTCAGACCCCCTTAAATTTTTCTCTTTGTTATAGACATTTAGCCATTTGCTAAAATCAATTCATTTTTTCTCTCATTAATGCACACACAGCACCCCATACTGACAGAAAAACACAGAATTGTTGAAATTTTTGCAGATTTATTAAAAAAGGCAAACTGAAATATCACATGGTCCTAAGTATTCAGACCCTTTGCTCAGTATTTATTAGAAGCACCCTTTTGTTCAAATAAAGCCATGAGACTCTTTGGGAAAGATGCAGATCCTCTGCCATTCCTCCTCGCAGATCCTCTCCAGTTCTGTCAGGTTGGATGGTAAACGTTGGTGGACAGCTTTTTTTTTGGTCTCTCCAGAGATGCTCAATTGGGTTTAATTCAGGGCTCTGGCTGGGCCATTCAAGAACACTCACAGAGTTGTTGTGAAGCCAATCATGCTTTCATGTGTCTTGCACTGAGGAGAGGCTTCCGTCAGGCCACTTTGCCATAAATCCCTGACTGTTGGAGGGCTGCAGTGAAGATTGACTTTCTACAACTATCTCCAATCTCCTGACTGCACCTCTGGAGCTCAGCTACAGTGATCTTTGCTCCCGAACAGTATTAGGTAAATTGTTCCAGAGTTTGGCTGCTAAATAGGAAAAAAAACTCCCACCGCAGTAGATTTTGATATTCTAGGTATTATCAAATGGCCAGAGTTTTGAGAACGCAGGCTGAGAAGAAACATAGAGCTGAGTATCATCAGCATAAAAGGGGAAAACTAACATCATGTCTCCTGATAATTTCTCTCAAGGGTAACATGTAAAGTTTAAAAAGTATTGGCCCTAATACTGAGCCTTGAGGTGCTCCATATTGCACTTGTGATACATCTTCATTCGCTGCTACAAACTGATAGCAGTCAGATAAGTATGATTTGAACCATGCTAAGGCACTTTCACTAATGCGAATAGAGTTTCCTAGTCTATTCAAGAGAATGTCGTGGTCAATAGTGTCGTAATCTTGTAATCTTGTAGCGTAGACTCATTATAATCAGTATAATCAAACACAACTGGAATCAAATGAAGGTGTAAAACCATCTTAAGGATGATCAGAAAAAAAAGACAGCACCTGAGTTAAATATATGAGTGTTACAGCAAAGGATCTGAATAGGACAATGTGATATTTTAGTTTATCCCTTTTAATACATTTGCAAAAATATCAACAATTCTGTGTTTTTCTGTCAATATGGGGTGCTGTGTGTACATTAATGAAAAAAATGAACTTAAATGATGTTAGAAAATGGCTGCAATATAACAAAGAGTGAAAAATTTTAAGAGGGTCTGAATACTTTCCATACCCACTGTATTTATTTGTATGATAAAATTATTAAATAAATTCTTATTTTTCTAACACACACAGCAACTTTTCATATTTTTTATATATAAAAAGTAAAATTAGTTATAATATATTACGATATTATACACTTTTAATATAAAATTTAAATTTCTTGTAGTTTAAAATATAATTCTGAACATTATTTATGAAATAATATATTATTAAATCAGATTAATTTTATACATTATATTTATATTATACTGTTTAATATATTTTGTAAGAATAAAAAAATATATATATTTATAATATGATTTATATATATATATATATATATATATATATATCATACAATAAATAAAATATATCAATAATTACTAATTAATTAATATTTTTAAAACAAATAAACCATATAAAGATTTATTTATTGTTTCCATGATTTTCCAAAGCAGTTAAACAGCAATGGATGGCAAACAGTTGTTGATTCCCATCCCTAATGTCCCCTATTTTACTTTTTAGCAGCTCTGATCTGTGATGTTTAGAACTTAGGCTATATCATGTCCTTCAGAAGCTGATGATCGACCTTCTCATTGAGATTTAAAGGGCTTTAACAGCAGCAGCTGGATATGCAATTGCATGCTCTGGTGTGTGTGTGTGTGTGTGTCTGAGCCCAAACGCTTGCTCAATAACAATGTGCTTCAATCCACATTCTCGCAGCTGGTAGAGCTACAGCAGATCTTGGACGAGGACAGACACGGTCAGCAATTATATTTTAGGACATTCTTACTAATGCATACTTTTTCACATAGCTAATGGAGTGTCAAGAAAACTGTGTCAAGAAATTTAGAGCGAACAGAAAATTAAATGGATATTTTATTTGCAATAGGCCTATCCCAAAATTCACATAGAAATCACATGGATGGAAACTTGGGGCCTGTTTCATAAAACAAGTTCACCAAATAATCCAGGTTTTTTTCAGTTAGTTAGACTTATTGGAAGTTGATTTGGTTACAATTAAGTCAGACTAACTGAAATAGGCCCCAGGTGGGTGAAAAAAAATTAAGATAGCAAAATAGAAATGAGTGAATAAATAAATAAATTGGGTTTTTCCTCAACCATAAATCTATTGTATATTTTTTTACTCTTTCGTCCATATTTATATATATATATTTATATATAATGTATAATATAATATATAATAATATATATGTATAATTTCTTTTTTTAAATGTTCAGTTCCAAGAACAAATCAGACTTTAAATTGAATCATACAAAACTGGCGCTTTATCTTTGAAGAAAGAGACAACAGCTCTGAAACTTTGTGTTATGAGCACGTCTAGTTTGCCTCTTTCTGATGAACCTGTCGTATTCCTCATTTGTAAGTCTCTGTAGATAAAACCGTCTGCTAAATGAATAAATATAAATGTAAAGTCTAGGCTGATGGACTGGTCTATCAAACACAACAGCCGTTGACGCAACTGTTTGCTGCTCGCTGCTATTTCTAGAAGTCCCGAGATGCAGCTGCCCGGGCCCCGCCACACACCTGTTCATACCATATCTGCTTTCACAGGGCACCACTGCTCCTCACGGGGCCCTGGGGCCACAGGTGGCCCCCCAGTAATGGGCACAAGGCTCAGGCCTGTCATCAGGTCAAACAGGCCCCGTTATGGAGGACGTGTCTGGGTTTTTGGTGAATCTCTGTTTTAACAATCAGCCTACAGCAGAGGAAAACCTAACATAGCAGCAGCGTTACTGTAATTGTTAAAATAAAAATAAAAACAAAAGATAAAAAATAGAATATGTAATAAAATAAATGAACAGATTATTCTAAATGATGTTTGTAAGCGCGTGCAGGTAATTAACCCGGCTGGCCACTCGTTTCCCAATCACATTATCAGTGAATCAGAATGAGAAAAGCCTCCTATAAATAATACAAATTTCCTTACCACTCCGGACTCCACTACATTTTTTTCATTTCATTCCTCCGGGTGGAGCATAAGGGGATTGGGTGGGAAGCAGAGCTCTGTCCGCTTCTTGCAGACAAGAAGGGTTAAAAACCCTAGGGCTTGAAAATCTGCCAAGCTCTCCCTCTCCCCGGCTTCAACCTATTCTATCTACAATTAATTACAGGCAATCACGAGCTCGTGAAAACTTATTAGAAAAAGTAGTGCTGTCAAATGACATCCAAAATAAAAGTTTTTGTTTACATATGTGTGTGTATAATGTATATGTTTGTTACGTATATATATATATACACACACACATATTATGTAAACTTTTTTCTTATTTTGGATGTGATTAATCACAATTGAACACATGACAGCAGTAATGCAAAGATAAATTGTAAAAAAAATTATAAAATAAAATATAATAAATATAGTAGAAAAATACTAAAACCATAGAAAATTATCCCTGAAATAAAATAAATGTTCTCTTAAAAAATCTTTCAAAAATTATTTTATTTCAGTTAGTTGCAAGCCATCATTATCATTTTATTTTAGTTTAATGAAGTACTAAAAATAACAAACAGAAACAGAATTTACTATGCTATTACTATATAAACATTTAGAAGAAATTAAAAAGAAATGATAAAACAATAATTTCTAAGATGTGCGTATATATATATAAAGATACAAATAAAAAAATAAATATTAGTGCTGTCAAATGATTAATTGCATATAAAATAAAACATTTTATTTCTAGTTTATATTTAGAAAATATTTAGATTTATGCCTTTATTTACATATATTATTTAAATAAATATTTAAGATATAAACATATTTTTCTGCAATGCATACATAAATGTGTGTGTATTTATACATAAATATACACAGCACACACACCTATATTATGCAAACAAAAACATTTAGTTAGGATGCGATTAATCATTCGACAACACTATTAAATAAACATTATAAAAAAGTTAATAACATAGAAAAGATACCTAAAATAAAGATTAACTGAACATGTCTGGTGTCATGTCTGCTGGTTAACACAACATAAACCAGTTATATTTTTGAGCAGATTGTTGAGCTATTAGTTGGTTCATAGACTTTTTAAAATTTGATTTTACAAGTAACTCTATTGGAACAATTTTGCACTCAGTGTTACTTTGCAAGTTATTTCTGAATGAAGAAGTACTGCTTTCAGGAATGCAATAATCACAGTGTATTCTTAGACCTCTGAGCGAGAAAAAGAAGGAAATATGAGTATGTTTTCAGCCTTGGAAGATGTAAAGCAGGCAGAACGGAGAATCAATCATCGGCTTCGCTTCGCAGCAGAGAACCTCACCATTTGCATCTCTAATGCTTTTCTGACATCAAACGGCCTTCTCAAAGACTCTCAGTGTCTCTCTGGTACACAGCTGGGCCTGTAGACCACTCCACTTCTCCTTCAAGGTCTCGTCAGCGAGACAAAAGCAAACGTACAGATCCTCGTGGCCCGTAACCAGCCTGTATACTTTGGCCTTGGACTGAGGAGTAGGTGCGGAGAAATGAAGAGAAGTAAGCCAATGGAAACATGTCATTTTTACTTTCTCCACCACGCTGGAGTCTCCAAACTTTAATCATTAACACATGACGTGTGACAGGTACTCCTAACGCCACGCAAGAACGCAACATGATACAGAATTCAGTTTTATTTACGCCACAGTTTTCTGAAGCGAATGATTACAGCAGATCAGTTTATCATTGCAGCAGAATATGAATGCAAACCATGAGCACTACATGGACAGAAACATACGGTATTGCTACGGTAGCTTTTTCTTTATAAAACTGTACAGTCGTGTCAGCAGCAGATACAGTGCTTGTCTTTGAGCTTTCAGAACAGAAATACAAGTTTATCTAGTCATAGCATTGCAGCACCTGTTGTGTAGAACAATTAAAGGTTTAAGTATAATATTTATAACAGTAAAGTTGCATTTAAATATTAAAAATGTTTATGCAATATATAAATATTACGTTAATTACACTACCGTTCAAAAACTGGGTCAGTAATATTTTCTTTTGTTTTGTATTTTTCAAGAAATTAATACTTTTATTCAGCAAGGGCATATTGTTGATAAAAGTGGTATTTGTAACATTGCAAATGATGCATATTTCAAATAAATGCTGTTCATTTAAACATTTCAATCATCAAATAAATCTAACAACAATATATAACCTGATTTCCACAACAAAACAAAAAATCAATAATAATATTTAGAAATTTTGCAGCAAATCAGCATATTAGAATTATTTCTGAAGGAATTATGTGACACTTAAGAGCGGAGAAAAACATTTAATTTAAAAATACTTTCAGTTCTTGTAATAAAATGTAATACAATTTTTACTGTATTTTCGATTAAATGAATGCAGCCTTGCTGAGCATAAAAGACTTTACTTAATCTTACAAATCCAAGCTTTTGAATTGTAGTGTATAAGACAATTATTACTCTATTATTTATCATCCATATAAAAAAACATTTCTGTTAATGCTGTCAAATGATTAATCGTAATTAATCACATGCAAAATAATAATAATATATGAGTGTGTATTTTTTTACGTACCTTACTGCACGTTTAACTGCCGTTTAAAAGAGAAATGTCCACTAGGTGGAGCTAAAACACAGATTCAATACGTGAGCCCCGGCACATTTATAATGCGTTGATATAGGTATGTATTGGGGTAGCACTGAACATTATCAAATAGAACAACAGAGTAATGGTAATGTATTATGACGAGAATTAAACTTTATTTATCAAA
>JAUCMT010000059.1:1793117-1804023 GCA_032357475.1 Enteromius thamalakanensis
TCTATCTATCTATCTGTCTGTCTGTCTGTCTGTCTGTCTGTCTGTCTGTCTGTCTGTCTGTCTGTCTGTCTGTCTGTGAAATAAAGTGTAGTCTGATATCTGCTTATACTTTTTAATCTACATATTTCATGAGTTCACGCTTCCTCATATCGAATAAAGCAAATTTGGTGTGCTGTCCAGGGAACGAGCCGGGAGAAATTGGCTGACTCCGAACCCTAGTGGGGTTCGGAAAATGGGGTTTTGTGGTTCTGTGTCCAGCTCGATCTCCACATGCCCCTCAGAGGAAGACGTGGAGCTAGGAGGAGAAGGGGAGGTGGAGGGGTGCATGAAAGCGAGATGCAAAAGAAAGGGAAACTGGTTTATTTATAGTGGAAAGGAGGGATATGATTGGCGATCAGAAACAAAATAATTGATTAGGTGATGAGGTGCCAGCCGTGATTAATTCGTCCAGCGATCCTCCTAAAACTATGTTATTATCAAAACATTCACTTTTTTCTTTTTTCAAACATTCAATTTATTTTTCTTCAATTTTCTTCTGTCCACTCATATTTATTGTTTCTTTACTTCTTTCATTTATTCATTCTTTTTTGTTTGTTTGTTTTTTGGTGTTGATTTAACCAAATACCCATATCTTTCTTTCTTTCTTTCTTTCTATTGTTGATTCAGCAAAACAAACTCAACTCACATTCCCTGAAGGAGGGAACAGAGACATTACATATGGGAATTTGCCATAGAAATCAATTGCCTGTGAGCCTTTTACTAAAGCCCAATGAACATTGGCGTGCACTGATTGTGCTCAGGTGCACTCAATCACTGTGTGAGTATAAGAGGGAACAAGCACAGTGCACACGAAACACCCATGGAACAGGCCATGACTCTGAGGCCGCGTTACGCGGAGATCCCCCGCCAACTGGCAAGACTTTCCCAACCATCAGTGGCCCAAGAAGGGGGGCGACAGAGTTGCTTTCAGTGGTGCTGAAGCAAGTGGTTGAGGGGCAGAGCACATGGAATAACACAAATTTTTACATGTGGAATAAAAAATACAATATATCGATAATATTATGGATATAATTGAAGGGAAACACAGCCTTCTGGTAGACCGTGGAGATGTTTGAGCCACACCTCTGGCGAAGGAGACCAGAGGAAGCACAGCCGGAGCTACTCCACTATAGACGGACTGCAGGGCAGGGAGGAATCAGGTTACGCACAGATAAGGCAACACTGATGTATTTTAGGCGCGGGCCCGTGGGAGCGGCGCAGCAAGCCGGCACCAGCCGGTCCTCTCGCTTACCTGCTGTCCTGATCCAGGACGGGAGAAGACACGGCCTCTACGCGGAGGTCGTAAAACCTGGCGAAGGTCTTGGGTGTTTCCCAGCCCTTAGCTCTACAAGTATCTGCTAGAGGTGCCATGAGCCAACGCATAGGATGAGGCAACACTCCTTGTTGAGTGAGCTCTCAAACCTAAGGGGCAAGGCATAAATAAGTATAGTATAAATATGGTATAAATAAGCCAGGGAGATGGCTTCTACCAACCAGTGAGCCAACCTCTGTTTGGTGACAGCATTTCCTTTCTGCTGTCCACCGAAGCAAACAAAGAGCTGCTGAGAGCATCTCATAGCGGTCAGTGTAGAGGCGCAGCTCGTGTACAGGACACAACAACTCTAAGGCTGGGTCTGCCTCCTTCCGGGGCAGAGCTTGCAGGTTCAACACCTGATCTCGGAAAGGCGTGGTGGGAACCTTGGGCATGTAGCCGACATACACTTTAAGAGTTGAAGGGGACAGCCTGCTCTCCAACTTCTATTGCAGGAAGGAAAGCACAATTGCAATCGTGCATCTCTGTGGGTCCTCTCTGCGAGAGAAACACCAGTCGACGAACAGACTCCACCTCTAAGCGTAAACCTGCCTCGTAGAGGGAGCTTACATTGAGAGATGGTTTTCAGCGCTGAAGAGGCTGGAGAAGTCTGTCGCATCCCATCCAGGAGCCAGACGTGCAGGTTCTATAGATCGGGATGCGGGTGCCATATGGTGCCCAACCCCTGAGAAAGAAGGTCCTTCCTCCAGGGGATTTTCCAGGGAGGGGCTGCCGCAAGGAAAGAGAGGTCTGCAAACCAGGTCCGGGAGGGCCAGTGTGGCGTTACCAACAAGACTTGTTCCTCGTTCTCCATGGGGTGGAGCCACCATTCTCCAGGGTGGGTGGACTGCCGTAAGAGCTGATCAGCTGCACGGTTGAGTATCCCTGGAACCTGAATAGCACGGAGTGATTTCAGCCACTTGTGACTCCACAGGAGCAGATGGTGGGCGAGTTGTGTACGGTGGGAGCGTAGACCACCTTGTTTGTTTATGTATGCAACAGCTGCGGATCAACACATGCTTGTGGCGGAGCATCGGAAGAAAATAACGCAGGGCCAGATGCACTGCCAGTAACACAAGGCAATTGATATGCCAAAGCAGTCGGACACCTGTCCACGGACCCGAGGCTGCTTGCCTGTTGCATACAGCACCCCAGCCCGTGGAGGAGGCATCCGTGTGGATCTCGACATGCCTCGACACCTGTCCTAGGGGCACTCCCACCCGTAGAAAAGCAGGGGCTGAATAAGTGGAGACACTCCTGGGAAACGCCGATCCGAAGTGTGCCACCGTGCAATGCCCATCTCGGGACCTGATCATGTAACCATCGCTGAAGCGGTCTCATATTTAACAAGCCCAGCGGTGTGATCACGGATGCAGCTGCCATATGCCCCAGGAGCCTCTGAAAAGTTTTGAGAGGAACCGCTGTTTGTTGCCTGAACATATTTAGGCAGTTCAGCATGGCCTGCACGCTCTCGCTGGTGAGGTGGGCAGTCATTTCGATGGTGTCCAGCTCCATACCGAGATAAGAGATCCTCTGCACTGGGGAGAGTTTGCTCTTCTCTCGGTTGACCTGAAGACCAAAGCACTATGTCCCTGTCTATGCACAACAAATCCTTTGAGAGAGCTATTATCAGCCAGTCGTCGAGATAGTTGAGGATGCGGATGCTCATCTGCCATAGCAGGGAGAGGGGGCAGAGAGGGACAGGCCAAAGGGTAAGACTCTGTACTGATATGCTCGACCCTCGAATGCAAACCGCAGAAGGTATCTGTGCCGAGGCAGAATCGAAACATAAAAGTACGTGACCTTCAGGTCAATGGCTGCGAACCAATCTCGTCTCCGAATGCATGTTAGTATCATAGACTGTAAAAAAAATGGACGTAGTGTCCGTGACGTCATTTGTAGGTTTCTGAAGAGCGTTTTTGAAGCCTAAAGTGGGCGGAGCCGACCACCGCCATCTTGGCAACGCGTCACCGTGCGTCACTCCAGGATGATCCAAAATGGGCAATGAGGCGTGACGTAGGCGGCAACGTGGCGGCTAACAGACAGCAGATAGAGACATCAACCTGTCACTCAAGTGGCCACGCCCTTAATTATGCAGAATTTTAAGGCTTAATATAATTTAAATGGATGAGTTAAAATAAAATTCACCCCCTTCACAGTTTTATTTTTATAGTTTTATAAAATTAGCTATATAGACCAAAAAAAAAAAACAATTTGTACCAGGCTGTAAACATGTTTATTTCTACTGTAAAGTTGGGCATTTTCACATGGAGAGTCAATGTGATTGACTCCCTTTTGGAGCCAGCCTCCAGCGGCTAGTCGATGAATTGCAATTTTTAATCACTTCCGTGTTGGTTTCACTAGAGGGAGCGGGAGGTTGCCGCTTGGTTAGTATGCGCTTTGGAGTGAGCATCTTGAATGGCATCTTGAGAAGAGACCGATTCAAAGCTCTCAGATCCAGGATCGGTCTCAACCGATCACAAGTAAGGGCTGTAAAACCCCGACCTCATCTCGGCCGGAGGGACAGGCTCGATTGCTTTCTTCGCCAGTAAGACAGCAACCTCCACGCGCAGTACGGCGGATTGGATCTCTGAACGGACTGATGTAGAGTGAATGGGTATCAATGGAACATTGAACGCTGAACCAACAGTGGGGCAGCCTATGGCGGGACAGGGACTGTTCGTCTGGCTGCGCCGAGCAGCGCCTACCTGTCTCGCTGGATCCTGCGCTGGCGACACAGTGACCTGGGTCAGCATCTGAGGAGACAAAAATGTTTGTGTTAGATGGGGACCTTTGGACACTGGGCGTACCGTTCGAATCAACCACCGCGAGGGGCTGGGGAGTGCTATCCAGGCTCCGGGTGTTCCTGGCTGGCCCCTGAGCAGGCTGGGTCCCTTGTCCACAGCCAGCTCGATGTCGAATAGGCCAGCCTGGGAGATGGGGGCATCGAGAAAGCCAGCCTTCACAGCATCCGGCACCTGTGTCAGGTTCAGCCATAGATGGCATTCCTGGACTACCACAGTGGACATCATCTGACCAAGGGCTCGCGCTGTGACTTTCTTTGCCCTGAGATCGAAGTCCGTCGCAGCGCAGAGTTCCCACATCGCTCCTTGGTTAGGCCCATGCCCGTGCAGCTCTTTCAGAGCTTTAGCCTGGTACACTTGAAGTGTAGCCATGGCATGCAAGGTGGTGGCAGCATGTCCAGCAGTGCCGTAAGCCTTGCTGGCCAGAGCAGACAACAGCTTACACGCCGTGGACGGGAGCCGAGGCTAGCCACGCCAGGAAGAGGAACCGCGTGGGAATAGATGCACCGCAACTGCATGCTCAACCTAGGAGATCACCCTCTGATGGTGCAGAAGACATCTCAACCTTGCAGGGCGTCCCGAAGGACACACTCAGGCCTGCCGTAGCAGGGGGAGCAGTCTCCTCTGGGAGGACCACGGGCCTACACGGCGCCACAGAAGTCTGCGTGGCTGTCACACCGGACTGAGCATTCTGGACGGTCACCTGGAGTGGTAGACGTGAACTTGCTACGGTCCAACGTTTTCCCACGGGAAGGATGCGAGGGGAGCCGTCTTTTTATTGAGAGGCGGGTCCTTAAGGTAACCATTGTCATGCGCTCGCAATGAGGACATTGACCATCCATGAACGCTGCCTCAGTGTGCTTTCGGCCCAGGCACGCAAGACAGCGCTCATGACCGTCCGACGAGGTGAGGAAATTTATACACCCAGAATCGCACGGTCGGATCGACATCCCATTTTAGAATGCTTCACCAACCGCAGGAAAATTGCTTTCTTCCTGGTTGCCCAAGGAAGACCTATCATGGCCACTCAGAGGTCTATGCTCACTGGATCAGCAAATGCTGAGAGAGCAGGTCTTTCGGGAACTTCACCAAACGATCGCACCTTCAGTTTCAAACTAAAAGCCCAGGGGATCTCCAGCTCCAAAAACGGCTCTGAAGCGAAAAGCTGCATGTGCACTGTGCTCGTGCTCTCTTATACTCACACAGTGTTTGAGTGCACCTGAGCACAATCAGTGCACGCCAGTGTTCATTGGCCTTTTGTAAAATGCTCATAGGCAATTGGTCTCTCTGGCAAGTTCCCATATGTAACATCAAAGTGATTCGACTGAAAGGGTAATTTTTTTTTTTTTTCATTCTTTGATTTTTTTAATTAGTTGTTTTTGTTTGTTTGTCTTTATTTATGTATTTTTCATTGATTCAGTCATTCATTCGTTCTTTCTTACTTTCTTCTTCTTTCTTTTTTCTTAATTGTTGATTCAACCAAGTCTCTGGGCTTTACTTCTTTCATTTATTTTTTTCACTTCCTTCTCTGCCTTCAACCATCCTTAAATATTACTCTCTCTCTCTCTCGCTCTCTTTCTCTCTCTACAGTCTTTCTGTGTTTTTTTTTTCTTTTCAAACACAAAGAGCATACTGTATCTGCCAAGCTTAAACAGACTCATTCATCTTGGCTGAAGGGTGTTTCTGTGCACTCGCTCAGGTCAGTAAGACTCACACGAGTGAGATTAACACACCTCAACCTGTTCTGGACGGATGACAAACGTGTGCAGAATAAATCATGTGCTCAGCCACACTCTCATTTTTAATTTTTTTTATGAACCAACCTCCATCATGCTGACAGACTCCAGGACGATGCACGCACTGAACTTTGCTACTCAGTGTTAGAAGTTTGTTCAGATGAAGTATTTTGAATGTTGAAAGTGTGTAAGTTTAAGCTGAAGAGTGTGATGTGACGACTGCTCAGACTTGAATATGTTTTCTGCCTGTGGTGTGTGAAGACATGTGATACAAGGACAGCTGTCCCCAACACATGTAGGGACCCCAGACTACACACCTGACATCACTAAACACCCCAGCGAGCATGCACTTCATCTGTCACTGGACTCACGCTTGTGTGTTTTACCACAATATAATCAAAAGCTTAAAACAAGGATTTATATTTGAAAGTTTTGGAAGTAAATTTAAAAATATTTGAAATGTAGAGAAATTTATTTTAATGTCATTCTCAAAGACTATGAATGTTAAGGATGACTGGATGGATGAATGATAGATGGATGATAAATGGATGGACAGATGGATGAATGGATGATGGGTGGATTTATGATGGATAGATTAATGATGGATGGATGGATGGATGGATGGATGATAAATTGATGGACAGATGAATGGATGGATGATTAATGGATGACGGATGGATGAATGATGATGAATGGATGATAGATGGAAGGATGGATGGATGATAAATGGATGGACGGATGGATGGATGTCTTAATGGATGATGGATAGATTAATGATGGATGGATGGATGATTAATAGAAGGATGGATGATAAATGGATGGACAGATGGATGATGGATGGCTGATTAATAGATGATGGATGGATAATGGATAGATTAATGATGGATGAATGGATGATAGATGAAAGGATGGATGGATGATTAAATGGATGGACAGATGGCTGGATGGATGATTTATGGATGATAGATGAAAGGATTGATGGAGGATAAAATGGATGGACAGATGGATGAATGAAGGATGGATGATTAATGGATAATAGATAGATTAATGATGGATGGATGGAAGGATTGATGCATGATAGATAAATGGTAGATGGATGAATTAATTGAAGGATGGATAATAAATGTATGGAAGGATGATAGATAGACAGATTGATTGATTTAGCTCTGAATGCACAAGGCATAAACCTTCAACCTTGTTTAGCAAAAAAAAAAGGAGATTAAAACAGAAAGAAAGAAGCAGGGCACCATGACACCCGCACTAATAAACCTGGCAAATTTCACATGTTTTTGGGCTTGTCCCTGAACGAAAGAAGGTCACAGAATGAAAGACTGAAGGAAGGAGGGAGCAGGAAGTGTATCAGCAGCACCTGATGCACATGATAAGTATCAAGGTCTTTGCCACGTGCCGCTACACGCCAGCCAGAAGCGTTCCAGGGGGCCTAAGCTCTCAAAGCTGCTTTTGTTTCTCCGCTTCACTCATGAGCAGAACAAACACCTCTCATTCACTCGCTCTCCCGTAGACAGACAGATGACAGGACAGAAGACGCACAACTTCATGACCTACAAAATACAGCGCAGTTGTTATGAGAAGAGTTCACCTAAAAAGTTCAAGTCATTCCCAAAACAATTTGTGCTACACAAAGCTTTGGGGAGAAAAATATTAGAATTGAATATATAAGTCTACATCTGATGTGGATCACAAAAGTTAATGAAAAATTTTTATCCACTTTAAATGTTGACTACTATATATATAAATATATTGCAATATTTCACAATGTTTTTTTGGGTATTATTGATTAAATAAACTAGTGCATATGATGAAGCTCGAACTCGTAAAATGATTTATGTGAAGTAAAGACTAAAATTTAATTTACTTTTTTTACCAAAAATGACAATGTATGCATATATGCAACAGACTAAAATGAAATCTTTGTAGTATAAGATATATATAATGGTCTAGAAATCCAATTTGGCTTATTTTCTACAAAAATTAATGATGAACCATATTTGTATACAAAACACAAGAATAAATATTTGCTGTGATTTCTGGTAAACAATTATATATATATATATATGTATATATTATATGCATTTTTGTATTTTTAAACATCATAGTAGATTGTTATCAAATATTTTAATTTAATTGATCATCCTTTCCATTTATTTGATCTATTAATTCATTTAGCCAGTTATTACCAGTTCATTTTTATGGAAAAGAGCAGCATGAACATTCTGCAAAATACCTTTATTTGTGGTTCATGGGTACAAGACAGCGTTACAAGTAAATTGCTAGTAAATTTCACAAATCATCTTAAAGAAGCATCATAATTCTGGTATATATTTAATAAACTGAAAATAAAAACACAGCATAAAAATAAGATGCTTATATCAGGCACAATATATTTAGTTTAAGTTTTATAGCTGTGACCTGCAATAAAAATGGTTGGACAGACGAGAGTAAATCGAACTTGGCCTGATTCTGTGTCACATTTGGCTGAAGGTTTCTCCACAAAAAGATTTTCAATGGCAACAAAACAGAGCTGCTTCTCCTGGTATAAATGCTGAGATATATCAGTCTTTAGATTCATTTGGGTTTGTTGTTGATTAACGTCATCTGAAAGGATCTTAGGGTCTGTTTAAAGGGGCCAGTAAACATGGGGCCAGTTGGCCCTTTAAACATTTGCGCAGACAGACAGCTGAGAGTCTCTCTTTAATGGTCCCTGATGGAGGCCGAGGGCAGGCATGGTCACAGACCCTCTTTCATACACTCGGTATGGGGCGAAGGTGTGTGTGTGTGTGTGTGTGTCTATGGCCTCTGAAACACTGCTTTATTTACACAGTCACCTCTGAAATGTGTCCACATGGCTAGATAAAGATGAAGCCAGATCTGCTCGCTATTGCGCATATATGAGCTTTCAACTGGAAAGCTGCGTAACTTATGGTTTATGAAATTGAATATTGTTTAATCGAATTGCATTTCATTGTCAAAAATGCAATTATTATTTTTTTTATATTGTTTTAGGAACAGTACAATTAAGCACACTTTTAACATTAAAAAATATGATAACAATGAATTACATTCAAATATGTTAAATAAAAATAAGGCAAACAGTTTAAATTTAGGACAATTAAGCATATCAATTCTCAATAATAACAGAAAGTAAATTAAATATATATTTAATAATAAGTATATAATAATAAAACAATTGTACAAATATTTGTAATATTTATGAAGTTTAAATCAAAATATCAAAATAATCTGCCAAAAAATGATATGCTTTATATAATACATACATTTTAAAATATAATAAAAACGTAAAATGTATTAAAATGTATTATATAAAATATATATTATATAAATTTATTTAAATATAAACATGAACATGATATATATACATATAACATATATTTTTTATTTTTTTTTTAAACAGTATATACAGTGTTATCAAAATTTTGGGGAAAACAGCCATAGTAAAAATATCACATTGCATAAACGATTATATATTTTTAATATGTTTTTAGTTAATCAAAACAACCACAACAGTTTGATTGAGATTAACTGGAATGCACAATTAAAAAAACATGATTTATCAGTTTATATTTGGTTTTCCTCTATATTTTTTGATCAAATGTATATATATATAAGAATTCAAAATATAATTTTCTTACTTCTTGTGAAGTACTGATTTGTTAAGCTTTGTGAAAAGCATTTTCCTTCCTTCATTCTCTCTCTCTTACACACACACACACACTCATGCAGGAGCACAAGTGTCACATAAACGTGAGTGTGTGGGGACAGATGCAGTATTTTGTGCCTGTGGGGGCTTGTTGACTGAACACTTGTTTCTTTATGGAGTGACAGCTGTTAAACCACACACTCGACTCCGCCCAGCTACTCAATTAAACCTTCTGTGAAGTGCTCATTAAAGAAACACTCTCTAATTACCACAACTGTCCCACAAAGAGCCAGCAGCACCTCCATATACGTCCACGGCAGCAGTTGATGAGCTGAAACCACAATCCAACTCATTTACTGTAAGTTAACAGCTAAAAGACAGAGCAGAAGGAAACTGACTTACTGTAAGGCCCTGTTTGTGCAGGTGTTTGACAGCTGAGAAATGGCTGGCAGAAGGTGCCCGTCATCATGTGAATGGAAAATCAAACGCTGTATGAATGCGGTATTTCAGCATTCCAGTCAGGACCATCGCGAACCTCAGACCATCATTTCTCAAGACGTCAAACTAAGCAGTTTTCCAATTTATCACAGATGATTTGAACACACAGCAAATCAGTTTATTAGAATAAAAGAATCATGTGATGCTAAAGACTGGCGTAATGATGCTGAAAATTCTGCGGGCACAGTTATAAATTATGTTTTATAACATTCATATGGTAAACTATGGAAGTCTGGTTCTGCCACAGAATTAAATACTATTAATATTAATAATAAAAGGTAATTGGGACTTTTTAATCTCATAATTTGGACCTTATATCTTATATCAATATACCCCCTCAGAACTGTTTATATTTAAAATTTGTACTTTTTATTATTTTAATAATTATTAATAACAATTTTTTTGTATTGGTATTTAAAATTCTGACCCCTTCCCCCCAGAACTGAGTTTCGATAAAATTTTTTTTTACTTTTTTCTCAAATTTCCGGTTATGTTTTTTTCAGAATTCTGTTTATATTACAAAATAAATTTTTTATTCTCAGAATTGTTTATATTTATATACTTTATTAATATTTTTTATACCTCAGAACTGAGTTTATATTTAACTTCTTTGTTTTCTTTTATTATTATTTTTATTTATTTTTTATTCTCATTTGCAGAATTTCTTTAGTTTTTTCTTCTCAGAATTCAGTTTACATTACAAAAAGAGTTCCCTTGTCTGTCGTTCACTACGACGTATGTCGTATCGACAGACTGGGTCTTTATGCCTGAGAGCCCTGATTCGCTCAGTATTGAGAAAACGCCAACGAGTTGGCAAGTGGTTAATTGCACACCAGCC
>JAUCMT010000059.1:1804123-1815182 GCA_032357475.1 Enteromius thamalakanensis
AGTCTGTCGATACGACATACGTCTCCGTTCCCTCCATCAGGGAACGGGGGTTACAATAGGTAACCTAGACGTTTTGTTTTCCTTCAGAAAGTTTAGATCTCAATTCCAATTATTATCATTTTTTGTCTCTGTCACATATTAACCAGTAATATCATGGTTTAACGTTATGAGGAATAGCGTTTTAGCTAATGTAGCTAGTTACCTGAGAAAAAAAAGAGCGCAAAAATGCTCAACACAAAAATGAATTGAAAAAATAAAGATAGATGTTAGTACGAAACGGTACGCACACTTTGCGCGAATACATATTTAAGTTTATTTAACAATAAAACCATTGTTGTGAGCAGTTTTTGTCGAAAAATATACCTTGTTAAGAAGCTATATACGTCACAGACCCGCACAGCGACAGATCAAATATTAAATTAAACAGTGAAATATGTGTGCTCTTACCACAACTTAGAGGTAAAAATCATACCAACATATAAAAATGTACCTTTAAGGTTCTTGCTGCGATGTGCTTGACCCATCTGACCTAACCCAACTTTGTGTTTACTTTACCTAAAATCACCCAGAATTTTTACCCGGCACAATTAACCTAACAACGTGTTTACAGACATAACCCAGCACTTTTTAAAGTGTAAGAATATTTCATGTTTTTACAGTATTTTGGATCAAAGAGATGGAGCCTTGGTGAGCAGAAGAGAATGTGAAGTGCATAAACATGCATGACATGAATAAACCCATGAAGGTCAGGGTAATGTTAAAACGCTGTATATGATACTACGGTGATGTATAAGTCACAAAGCTGGAATTCAGATTCCTGCGGTTGATGTCACCTTCCTTTTAAATGTGTGGAATTTCCCTGCCGATAACCATCAGAAACATGAAACTATTTCATCTTCAGCTCACAAACAATCCCCTGAATGACGATCAGCTTCCTGAGAAACACTGGACTTTACTCCACCTCAGCTCAGATGATGGGAAATGATGTCACTCCGGGAGCGGATTATTTAAATATGTCATGGGAAAGGATGAAGAAGGGCCGCCATACGTGTTCTTACTGTAAACGTGGATAGTGTGGCATGAGAACAGAATACAGATGAATGAAACGTGACCAGAGGTGATTGAGATTCACATTTCAGCACTGCTTTCTCCCACGGGTTCATTCTTTCTTCTTATTTGTTTACATCCTGACGCCTTCCTGTCAGCTTTTCTTAATGAACTGCATTGAGGCCATTCACACGAGTTCATAAACAGCCAAAGAATGAATCTAGAAACACCTCTGTGTTATTTCTGTGTCACTGGTGTGCTCTTATATAATGATATTTTATTATATTTTTTATTTATATAAAATATATATAATTTTATTTAATTATTTTTATCTAAGTTTTTTACTTTTTTATTATTTTTTTTTTCAATATTTGTATCCATTTTAATTCAGTTGTTTTAGTACAAATGAATAAAAAAAAAATTACATTTTCTTTTTAAATATTTGATTTTATTTCAGTTAATGGTTATTTGTTTAATGTAAATATTAATTACTTTATTACTTATTTGCGCTGAACAACATAAACAAACATTTTTCGTAAAGATTGTGAAGCAAGCAAATAAATAATTTAATAATATAAAATATAAAATAAAAATAATAAAAAAAATAAAATAAAATAATTATTATTGTTTTAGAATGAGACAAGTATAAGAGAAAAAAGGATTAATTTAATCTCTTTTAAGAAAATTATTATTAATATACATGCAAAAAAACCATAAACAAAATCCTAAACATAAAATGTAAAATGGGTCATTATTTATTATTTTGAAAATAATATTGAGAATATTAAGAACTTATTTTGAGAACTTAATATATTTTTATGAAGATTTTCAGTTCAAATAAATGCTGCTCTTTTGAACATTTGAAGTATCATGAAAAATAAAATGTATCATGGTTTCCACAGAAATATGAAAATAATAATATTACGAAATAATCAGAAACATTTTATAAACAGAAAATTAGCATATAAGAATGATTTTTAATGGATCATGTGACACTAAAAATTCAGCTTTGCATCACAGAAATAAATAACATTTTAAATCATAACGCAAGAGAACACAGTTTTTTTGAATAGCAATAATATTTCACAATTTTACAGTTTTCACTGTATTTTTAATCAATGCAGCCATGGTAAGAAATAGAGTCTACTTTATAAACATTATAAAATCTTTCTGACCCTAAGCAGCAGTGTATATGACAATGTATTTATATATATGTATTTATTCCACTGATTATTATCAACAAATGCCACTATTTATTGAGCATTGCCATATTATTTATGGTACTGTATTTATTTGATTCATAACAATGCACAAGTGTACTGAGTATTTGATATTATTCGGAAATGCATTACACTACGGTAGTTAATAAAGTAACAAAGGCAGATTAAGATTATAAACTTCAGCCTGACCTCTGTCACGTTTCTCTCAGCGAACAGACAGAAACAGGGTGACACAGGTGACATTAAGCCTACAAACAAAGTCTTCCTGCTCAGCGTGCCACTCCTGTCTTCTGTCCCTCTTTGTCCATTTCTGTGGCTCTGTCGGCCCAGACGGGTATTTTTAGATTGTGGGTAACAAGAGCAGCGCCCGCCTAACTTTCCCTCCCCTTCAGCTCTGAAAGAACACAGTCAGGGGCAAATCACAGGCCTCTTTTAGCACCGGTGCCTGTTGACTCAGTGCGACAGAAATAGAGTCACAAGGAAATAAATACAGGTAGCGCTTTCAAGGGAGAACTATTTTGGACGGCTCTCCGGTGGGTCTCAAAGACGGGCGTATGCCGGATGTGACGTCCCAGAGCATGATCGAGGAGATATAAATAACAAGACACAAAATGAAGATCTTGTTCGTGTGGTTGAGGTTTGGCTAATTAAGATGGTCTAGATTTAGATACCTGGAAAACTCAGGAACATTTTTTTGAGTGCATAAACCTTGGTGGAGAAATACATATAAATATGACAGGGAAACAGTAGGAATATAGTTATACACTACTTTTTTTATATAAAGATGTTGCTTAAGCTCAACAAGGCTGCATTTATTTGGTAAGAAATACTGTAAAAACAGTAATATTGCGAAATATTATTACAATTTAAAATAACAGTTTTCTATTGTAATATTTTTTAAGATGCAATTTATTTTTGCAATCAAATTTTTACAGTCTTCAGTGTCACGTGATCTTTCAGAAATCATGATGTACTGATTAGCATAATATGCAAAGAGAAATTTTAATCAGTATTTACTTGAAATAGAAAATTATTGTCAATGTCAAAATGCATTACTTTTTCCTGTAAAACAATTTTCATTATATGTGATGTAGACATGAACTTAACTATTCTTCAGTATATAGAGATCCAAAGTGCATCTTGACCTTCAAAGGTGAGCATTTTTATTTATTTTGTGTCAACCTTTTATTTTATTATTTTATTTATTATTTAAAAAGACAAAACTGAAAACAAATGCAGATTTTCAATGTGGTCTCAGACATTTGGAGCTAATTGTATATACAACAGCAGTGTTTACGGATGGGTGGCACTGTCTGCTGTCTCCTGAGGTTTATTGTGCAAACAAAGTTCTCTTTAGTGGGGTTTCAAAACAGTCAAGTCTGCATTTTCAAGTCTTCTCATCCAATCAAATACTAAATGAGAACCACAAAGCTGTGCAACAACATTCCGTCCAATCACATCACAGTAGTGCTTTTTCACCCAATCAAAACTCAGTAAGAACTGTTAATCTGTGCGACAACATTCCATCCAATCACAGCACAGTAGTGCTTTTTCACCCAATCAAAACTAGATAAGAACTGTAGATCTCTGCGACAACATTCCGTCCAATCACAGCACAGTAGTGCTTTTTCACGCAATCAAAACTCAGTAAAAACTGTTAATCTGTGCGACAACATTCCGTCCAATCACAGCACAGTAGTGCTTTTTCACCCAATCAAAACTCGGTAAGAACTGTTAATCTGTGCGACAACATTCCGTCCAATCACAGCACAGTAGTGCTTTTTCACCCAATCAAAACTCAGTAAAAACTGTAAATCTGTGTGACAACATTCCGTCCAATCACAGCACGGCAAAGCTTTTTCCCCCGATCAAAACTCGGTAAGAACGGTAAATCTGTGCGACAACATTCCGTCCAATCACAGTACAGTATTGCTTTTTCACCCAATCAAAACGCAATACTCAATAGGACCACAAATCTGTGCAACAAAGTTCCGTCCAATCACAGAACTTGTGTTTTTTTGGGGTTTTTTACACAATGAAAACTCTCATATCTTGGAATAAATTAGATATATTGTAATAAAACTAATGAGAATGGAATTGTTTGAAAGTGAAGGGAAATAAATATAACAGATACAACTGAACAGCATATAGAACGGACTGAATTGGAATGGAATAGACAAAAAAGCTAAGAAATGTAATTTAATAAAACAGAATCATTGGAAAAATAATTGTCTCACTTGACCACACATCTTGAGCTGAGGGGCTGAAATTTCAAGCGTCTAAACAAGAAGTGCCTAAAAATGGCCATTTATTCCGGTCTAAGAATAGAAGTCAAACAGAAGGGAGTTGTGTAAATATGTCCGACAGCATCACATGGAGACAAGCAAACATATGGAAGAACAACTATGAGCCTGGAGAGATCTCAATCTAAACACAAAAACAAACAGTCGATCTCCATCTGATATTTATAGTGGCATTTACAGATGAATTTCCTTGCCACTGATGCTTGCTTAATATCAAGGCAAGTGTATTAGGCTACATAAATGAATCATTATCTAGTGTTTTATGATGGATTAACACGCATAATTGCCGCATGTCTTTTATTTGAAACACTTGGATGGTACAAGCTAGAATCACTTAAACCAGCCCGGGCAAGACAGACAGAAAAAAAGACCAGAACAAAAAGAGCCTCCAGAATAAACAAGCACTCGTTTAATACAGGTAGTGCCCAACATGTAACTTAAAGGGATAGCTCATTATATTCATTATATTTTCATTATAGACGATGGTCCAATTATAAATATAAGGAAAAACCTGGAAAAAACACTATTGCGACTTATTAACTCGCAATTCTGACTTTAAATCTCGCAATTATGACTTCATATCTTACAATAGTGACTTCATATCCCGCTATTATGACTTCAAATCTCACTATTATGACTTCATAATCGGCTATTATGACTTCATATCTCCCTATTATGACTTCATATATAACCATTATGACTTCATAATATGACTTTATCATAATTTTTATTATAGATGCTGGTCCAATCATAAATATAAGGAAAAACCTGGAAAAATGCAACTGCGACATAATATCTTGCAATTCTGACTTCATATCTTACAATAGTGACTTCATATCTTGCAATTGTGACTTCATATCCTGTTATTATGACTGCATATCTCACTATTATGACTTCATAATCGACTATTATGACTACATATCTCGCAATTATGACTTCATATCTGGCTATTATGACTTCATATCTCACAATTATGACTTCATATCTGGCTATTATGACTTAATATCTCGCAATAGTAACTTCATATCTCGCTAAAAGTGACTTCATATCTCGCAATCGTGACTTCATATCTTACAATAGTGACTTCGTAACTCGCAATTGGGACTTTAAAACTCGCAATTCTGATTTTGTACGCAAATTAAAATTTCACAATTCTGTGAAAAAAAGTCGCAATAACCTTTTTTTTATTATTCATTCAGTGGCGGAAACGGGCTACCATACATAATCCCATATGATTTGTAATCAACATCAAGTACCATAAAGTCATACTGGCAATAAAAACGGTATAAAATGATTTCAATTTTTAGGTAATCTACTAATTTAAGAGACACATTTCCTGTTTCCTGCTCTTCCCTGTTATTTCAATGTTCCTGTCTGAAAGAGACAGAAGGGGATAACAGTGTTGTTTTGTTATTATGTGTGCATGCAGCACCTGGTCTGTGTAAACTAAATATATGGATATTGAGTTTATGAGTGTGTTTTTTTCATGTGGGGTTTTCCACGAGCGTCTAACATCAGCGGTTTGATTAAAGAGAGTCAGTGCAGACTGGAGCCACGTCAAAGTCTGACTTTGCCATCACCAGCTTTGTAGGCCCTTCATAATAAGCTCCAATGTGGACCGGGACTTAAGTCAAAAGTCTGGCTAAGAAAATGTTAGAATAACTCTATAAAGACAAATAACAAGAACATCTGAGATGAAGTCTGCTGAAATCATACAGATCTGCAGAGCCCCCGGGGACCAGCACACCTGGGGAACCCATAGACAGAACCACTTTCCTTTTTCCAGGCATTCACAGCTTGCAAAGTCATCACTGCTGCTTGCAAAACGCTAAGTATGCATCTTACATGGTGAAATAAAGAGGACTTGCACATCTGGCGAGCGCTGGCAGACAATAACGAGCTCGAAGAGAAGGAAGAGAGAGAGAGCGAGAGTTGCCCGCTTCCCATCGGTTTCACACAATGATGATCCGTTTCACAGATGCTGCAACATTTCGAGGCTCGAAAACCAGAGCACGGAGAAAACCAGTTTATAGTGCATTCAAATCAGCCTATATTTATTATTTATTATGTAAAATAATGTTAACAGAACACACACACACACACACACACATCTTGACATTAAAATAGTAATTATTTCAAATAAATACATAATATTTACAAACATTTTTTTATTATAATCAATTATATTACTTAATATGCTATCATTTATATACATTTAAAATATATCTAATTAAAATTATTATTATTTAATTTCAATCTCAGTTGCATTCCAAGTCAGTACAGTTAAAAAATGCAGAATTGTGTAAATTAAATTTAAGTTTAATTTACCATAGAATACAACATGACCAGTTCAGAAAAGTTTTAGATTCAGATACTTACAACTAAATGAATAACTAAATAAACTAAAACAAAAATCTATAAATATAAAAAGTAAATATTACATGTATTTATAAATATTTAGATATAATTGTAACAATGTAAAATAAAAAAGATAACATATAATTATTATTAAATAATGTTTTTTCCACATTATTTTAATAATTTAAAATAATTAAGTAAAATAATTAACATACTTAATAATTATAATAATTATTAAATAAAATGCAAGAATTAATACATGTTTCCTATTTATTTATAAAAATGTACAATGAATAATTGATCATATAAATTATTAAAATGAATAATAAACTATATACTGTGTATCTATATATATATATATACTGTATAAAATAAATCAAAAATATAATAATAAAAACACCAAAAACCCAGACTTAAGGTTATTGCAGACTATCTTTTTTTTCAAATCTGTCATCCATTCCTATCAAAATGCTAGCTACAGATGCGAAAATGCAAATTCATACCTGTTTTTAATTTTTTATGACGGCCGAAAGTTTCAGAGGCGGTGTGCAAAAAAGTTTATAGTGCATTCACTTAATTGACACAATGTGAGGTTTTATTTATTTTTTAACAAGCAAAGAATTTGTGTGCAATGGCCTTTAGACTTATTCACCTAACACTCTAACTACCACCCACTGTGTCACGTTGGCAGTGAGTTTTGCACTCAACTTTTTCCTCAGAAAGAGTGCAAACTCCAGTTTGGGAATATCGTAAACCAGAGGGGATTTGTACAAACAGCATGATGGATGTCCGCTGATGGCTGCTTAGTCCTCAGTTTGGCAAACAACACGAAGCCAGACTATCCCCAGCTGCCTCTCTGAGAGAAAACCTGCACATGTGCTGCAGAAAAGGCCAGCGCTACAACAGACCCTCCACCCGCTTCAGAGAGACATAAATAACATCTCTATGAGCTGAACGAAATAAATACGGCCCGTCAGAAGGCCAGGCTTTCAAGTCTGTTTTCTCGGGGCATCGGGACGGATGGACGGTGGCAGCGGCTCGCTCTTCTTCTGTGATGTTTGGAGCCAGCTTCTGAGGGCCAAAGAGACCGGCAGGCTCACCGGGGAGGGACCACTTCCCACAGCTGTGCAAACCTTCACCAGGAAAACAGCAGCATCATTCCCGCCGGCTCCAGATCCAACCCATCCCGCCCCGGCCAGGCTCCGACACGGAGGGCGTCCAAAAGCAACAGCTGCCTCTGGAGGCACGTGCCTCACCGCTTCCCGTGCCACTAAATGGCCTTTGGGTTTCCGTGGGAGTTCTGCTTACGTTCCTGCCAGGGGTGTGCAATATTTATTGGCTATGATTGCCAGTAATTGTTGTTTTAACAATAATGTATGAGCTGACATTAAGGGACATGTGTCTAACATTGCAAAAAACAACCAATAACTCGTGAATAATAAGTCCATATAATTTATGAGAGCAAAACAATTGGTATTAATTATGTCATACGTTATATTTAAGTACACACAGTGCTGTCCGCGGTCGCAAAAGGTTGTATTGATTTGTACAACAGTACAACAAATTAGTTAACATTGAAAGTGATACATTTTAAACACAATATTGTCTGTTTTTTTATTTCAGCAATGAAAATATATCCAAAGAAAGCCGTAGCAAAGGCACAGAGCAACAATGTCATCAGAATGAATCTGATTTTGAATTAATAATTTGAGTCAATGATTCTTTGATATATTTATAAAGATAGCTACCAGATTTGTTTCTAAATGAATCAGCTGTTCTGAACAAATAGTTTGAACGGATGATGAAATAAATCACTTATTAAGACAGACATTTGTTGCCACCTACTCTTAATACTAAGTGAGATTCATTTTAGACAATATTGATAGTTTCCATGTGCCCTTAAAGGAAGGCCGCCCTTGTGGGCAAAACGAAGCTGTGCTCCACTGACCGCCAGTCATTTCTACATGAGTTTGCAGTACTAATGTAATAAAACGCAGACATTAAAAGGGAATTCAGAAAAACCTTATTAATTATGTATATTTTGTACAGCCAAGCAGATGAAGCCAAAACCTAAACACAACATGCAAAGTTTTACATTACATTAACACTCTTTATATTCCAGCCTCATCTGCTTTCCTTTATATTACAGCACTTTAAGTGTTTCTACAACATTTTGTTACACTGTTTATTGAATGAAATATTGCCACAGGAGCTTAATATAGATTGCAACTGGCCAAAACTGAAATTATATTCACATACCTTTGTTTTATTGTTTTGGGAGATGATCTAAAATAGATCTGCGGCTATGAACCGATGGAAGACTTACAGGGTTTTGCTGCAGTTCTATGGATGTTTTGCACTCACATGACTGGGCACAGGACTGAAAACTAAAAATCTATAAAAAAAATAAATAAATCTGTTTTGCCACCGAAAATAGATCCAAACAAAGCTAAAGAGGGACATTTGTGCTTAGAGCAGCACTGCAGTATTTAATTCCTGAATGAATCTGTTTTTGAACTAATCATTAGAGTCAATGATTCAATGGTGCGTTAATAATGACAGTTATTAATTTGTTTCTAAATTAAACAATTATATGAATGAATTAATGATTGAATCAATAATTTAATAATATTTTTTTTACCAGTTTTAGTGTCATATTTATCAATGCCAATCCTAAATCAGCTAATGTAACAGCACTAAAATTCGCTCAGCTTAACACACACACACACACACAAGAGAAATACTATTTTGCTTATATCGCACACCACTAGTTTGTGGATGAACTTAGAGATGGGTTTGGCAAATTAAATGGTAGCAAAGGTCAAATCTTGGAGGAGGGAGAGCGGGAGGGAGAGCAAGGGCCTGTTGACGTATATGAAGCAGACTTGTTTTCATAGCGATAAGCGTTGAGCTGCTTTTTAAACAAAACAGCAAACTGTTGAAAATACAGCACAAATGGGATGGTGTGGGGGAGTCAGGACCTCCTTCAGACTGTTATCTGACAGACGGATGTGGGTCCAGACCAAAGCCTCCCACACCGGACCGCTGTCACCGTAAATCTGGACATAATTCAAGCGTACTGCAGTGCAGCTGGTCCTTACAGTTATCATAACTCAGACTTAGAGCTGGGGATTTGAACAAAGCGAGTTGGGTCTTTTAACTAGCAACCATTTAGCAACTACCCAGAACATCCTAGCGACCACCCATAAAACCCTAGCAACCACCTAAAAACACCCTAACGGCCACAGAAAAGTTCTAGCAACCACCCAACACCCTAAAAACTACCCTCAATGCAACCACCCAGAACATCCTAGCAAGAATGAAACTGAGGAATGATTATAAATTTCTCACTGGCAATCAAGCCGTGTTGAAAAAGAAACTAAACTTGTAATAGTGGTTATCAAGGTGTTGCTATGTGGTTGCCAGGTTGGTTTGAAAAAAATCCTGCCATAGCTAAACCAGATAAATCAAGCTGCTGTTAATTGTGGAGTGTGACAGGTATGTAAAGCCGTTGCATTATCGTTCAGTCGTTGGACATAAAATAATAATAACAACCGGCTAGATCAGTGACAAAGGTGAGCTGGAGACTCATTGGTGATGATCAACGGCCTGTAATTGTAATTAAAAGATACAAAAGATTTCAAGTAACAGCTATTATGATGCGTTGCTTTGTATATTCTATGTGCCTTCTTGCTGGAGCGTGTTTAAAGCAACTCGGAAATTTGCACAAACCCACGTCGCTAAAGTGAAAGTTATGCATACAGATTCTTAAATGGTCAAACTGGTTTATATACTGTACATCCCCAACCAGTATGGTAGGTATCACTATACTAACATGAGGAAAAGAAAACCTACATTCCTGTGAAACTTTACTAAAAATGAATGACTAAATTTAATTTCTAATGTCATAATTTAAAAACTCAGATTATTTGTTATTTGCTTCTTTAAAAATATTGAAAGAGAAACATGTATTCAGCAGATGTATTTATGTTTTTAATTAACTATCTGCTACAACTCATATATTTTAAAATAAATGACTAAATTATATATATATATTAGGGGTGGGGATAGATGAATTTTTTTAATCTAGAGTAATCTAGATTAATTTTCAAATTAATCTAGATTAATCTA
>JAUCMT010000059.1:1843569-1859416 GCA_032357475.1 Enteromius thamalakanensis
AGAACAGTTGAACACAAATATTCGAGTGTGTTCAGCACATTTACAGAGGACTGATTCCTGAACCTGACAGAGCAGTCGTGGAACAGTTGGAACGTGGTGACTGACCAATCAGAATCAAGTATTTCACAAAGCCGTGTAATAAAGTCATGATAATCAATGAGTAATTATGTTCTCAGGATGCAATAAATCATTTGTGATGGCTTTTATCATGTTTGTCATAGTGCCAGGACAGAGCATCACGTTATGGTAAGGGGGCGTAACATTTCCATCAGACGCTCGAGGTATTCGGCCAATCACAGTGCACTGGATGGCTGGCCATTTAGAGGACACGTTGCTGTTTTAGAAAGATGAGCTTTGTACAAATCTACCCTTTTCAGGAGGCAGGGTTTAGAGGAGAAACAATAATGTACCATATGTGGAAAATAATGTGTTGTTTTTTTTTACTTAAACTACATAAACACATTGAATTACACCAAATACACAAATAATGTACTCTTTAGAATAATCATACGACCCCTTTAAAAAAACATGGATGCATGATGATTTTGTGCTCTTTTTGTTGCTTTATTCATTGAGCTTCTTTCATGCGTTTTGCGTGTGTGTTTGATGTTTTCCTTTACCTGGCAAGAACATTCCCGGTTTTCCCAAAGTGTGATCCAACCTACGAGAGGAAAAACAGCAGGAAACGCACAGTGAATGTTCAGAAAACACCACTGGTCCTGTGGGAAGGAGTGGGAATAAACTCATGGTGCGTCACATGGAGCCTCACCTTCTCTGGAGCTCTTTGATGCGGACCATCATGTTCAGGTGGCCCTGTGAATACTGCTCGATCACGTCCCGCACGTCGTACGGTTTCCTTGCTTGCTGCAGGACAGAGACGGCATCCATGAGAGCCATTGTCATCACAGACGACCGCTTTAGTTCCCTCGGGCCTTCAACTTCCACGCTTTGTTATTATATCTTAATTTAACTCAAAAACTACAATAGCAAAGGTATGCAACTCGGTTTTGGCTGAAAGTTTACTTGAGCATATTCCTTTATTTCAGTTCAGTAGATCACTGTTTCTGAATTACTTTAATTTTTCTTTTAGTAAGTCGTTGTGGATAAAAGCATCTGCTAAACACATAAATGTAAATGTAATACATTGTTTAAGTAACTTCTTGACTTAACAAACTTCTGTGTAAATGATTAGGAAAACTGTTCTTGTTCAAATTGATCATTTTGTTTTATGAGCGTTCAAACCAAATTGCTTGTGTTTATGAATCATTGAATATATGAAAACTAGTAATTTTCACTTTTTTATAGATTTTTTTTTTTTATAAATTTGCACTTGAATATGAATAGTTTCATATGTGTGTGTGTGTGCCAAAAATAATATAATAATAAAATGGAAAATAAAAAAACATGACATATAAATAAACAATAATTTACTAAACAAATAATTGTTATTAGTATTATTTTAATAATATATTAAAATGAATATTATAAAATTATTATATCTAGAAATACAAATTATATAAATTAAAAATTAAATAATAAAAAATAAATAATACATAATAATAATGTAAATATATACATTTGTATATGTATTATATATACTGTATATATATATATATATATATATATATAAATACACTCACAGAGTATACAGTATATTTCAAAAAGTATTTCCATTTATTTATATATATAAATTGATAATTGACATTATATATACATAATTTAAATGTCTAACGACATATTTTCCTGAAATATACATAATTTAAAAGCACTGATAAACTGCGCTTGATCACTTGATTCTGATATACAAAATAAAAGTACCTGAAATTTCCGTCGTGCCACAAAGTACTGCATCCGTCTGATGACCTTGATGGCAGATCTGTGTGCGTGGGAAAGTCTGCGGAGAACAACATAAACAAATACACAGCGTCAGAAAACACAGAGCAGGCCCGCCGTAAATGTGTGTGTGTGTGTGTGTGTGTGTGTGTGTGTGTGTGTGGACGTGGCAGTAAAACCTGGTGACAATAACAACAGACACACACACACACATACTCTCTAAGGGAGGGCACTTGGGGTTTTTTGGCCCAAACACCCTGTTATTTCCAGCATTACTCTGCCCTGCCAAAAGTTTCTTTGCACAACTCCACGCAGCAGCAGTTCAGACAGGCTGTGTTCACTGTAAACAGGCTCTAGTGGAAAAACAAAACTCATTTCTGTCACTCAAGACTAGATAAAAACTTTGACCTTGTGCAGACAAGCATCTCAAAAACACGTCTGCTCAGCTAAAGAGCTCGTCTGGCCTGTTATCAGTGACCCCGACGGTGACCTTTGACATCAAAGTCCTAGTAAATCCACAACACAGTTTCTGACATCATTCACTCATGTATATGTGTGACTCACACACAGAAGAAAGTCATACGGGTTTGGGCTGAGGGAAATGATGACAGCATTTATTTTGGGGTCCGCTGTCTCTTTAAGGGTGTGTGTTAAGTGATGCTAAGTGTGTGTGTGTGTGTGTCGTGGCGGGTGTGTGTTAAGTGGGCTGATCGGTGTGTGTTGGCCACTTAAATTGCTTTACATTCCAGCACACATACTTCAGACACGGCACAGGACAAACATACACGGTGCTAGTGAGTGTAGAGAACGTTCAAAAGAGGGTGTCACTTCCTGCAGATAACAACTAAACAAAGACATGCGTCACAAACACGTCATGAGACGTCATTCCGAACCCATCCGACTTCTGTAACGGGACATGAGTATATCCATACAACTGTATATAACGGGAACACAGGAGGAGTAAAATAATCAACAATAAAAACAAATTAAAATACAAGTAAAATAAACATTACAAAATAAACATTACAAATAGCAAAATAAACACACAAACATACTGTTTATGTAATTTATTTATCAGGAGGATAAAAATAGCTAAATATGTACATACATAAATTTATATATTTATATGGAGTGTCACTTCTTCCTTATAAATGAATGTAATAAATGTAAGAAATTGTAATAAATGCAACAAATTCTGCATATAATAACAAACTAGGAATGGTAATATAAATAAGATAAACATAAATAAACAATAATATTGTTTAATGAGTTTACATAATAATGGGTGTGTACTGTGTATATTGATTATGTATATACATTTTCATATATATAATTCATATATATAATTTATCTTAAAATTACAGTATATATATATGTGTGTGTGTGTGTGTGTGTGCACACATACATACATAGTCATAGTATACATTACTTGTTTGGAGACACAAACAAGGACAATAATAAATTATCACTATTATATAATATAAATAAGCAAAATAATATATAGCTATTTGTGTGTTGACCTAAAAGGGCTTGGGCCCGTCACACACACATCTGTAAAGCCGTTTCCCGAGTGTTCGACGTGTTGATTCCTCTCAGCTTGAGTATGTCGTGATAAAGCTCTCTTTGCTGTCACTGATCTAAAAACACGAACCGCTTCGCTTCATCCCTGTCTACAAACAGAGACGACGTCTTCATTATAGGCGCTGACACACACAGATCAAAGCCCCTTCAAACGCCCGCCACTCTCGCAGGAAGTGCATGTGAACAATACCAAAACATCCATGCATGTGTGTGAGTGTGTGAGCGTCTCAGATCCCAACATGATTGGGAAAGAAAACACATGCCCTCAAAACATGAAACACATGCTGTTTAATCACGAAGCTTTCTACCAGTGAACCGCCATAACTTTTCCATGACCGCTCTAATTGTTTACGGTTTCATGTTGCTCAAATTAGAGTATAAAAAAATGACACTAGAAACACCAATGCTTGGGTTTGATTCCTTATTTATTATTCACTTCAAGTTGCTTCAGATAAAAGTGTCTGCAAAACGCAGAACCAATTCTTAGAAAAGAAGTGACTCACACTAACACTCGCAAATCAACCACGTTTTATTCTAGGTGACAGTAAAATTTAGCTTATGAGATATTTTACAAGCAAAGATGTATATTCATTATAAAAAATGCATGTTTCTATTGGAGAAAAAAAAAGAAAAAGTTTATCCCCGCCCACATTCAATTCTCATTCGACACAGGAAGCTTGATTTGGCATGTTTTACATTCTGCACGGATGCATATTAAATCATATTTCAGTGAATGTGTGCAGTACATAGATGGCTCCAGAAGCAGCATTAGCGGCTAATCTGGCGCAGTACAGAGCCGTTTGGCTGCATTTCATGAGCAGAAACTGCTGACTCAGACTGTGTGCCACAAGCCAGCGCTGATGTGTGTGCCAGAGCTTTGTCTCGCTTTCTTTTTCCCTCCTTCCTTTCCTATCTCTCTCTGTAACCCTGAGTGTGTGTCTCTGTGTTTCCCCTGCACAGCTCTTTTCGGCACGTGCTGGATTCACCCGAGGTCATGCTGAACTCTGGATCCACATCAGAAATGTGTTCATCTTAAAATTTACAAGCATGCAACAAGCTACTTGTTAGTTAAAATGGTTATAAATATAAAATATTAATTGTATTAATAATGATAAAACACAACATATTTTCAGGTGGTTGCCAATGCAAAATTCTTGATTTAGTTCGACCTGACGTATTAAACAAATATATAGAAATGAATAAAAACTGTATAGACATTTTTAAATCTATACTTAAAATTACAAAATGAATAAAACTGAAATTAAAATGGAAACTGAAATTGTAAAAATAAAACTATTTCTATATATATTTCTAAATATTACACACATCTAAATATTTCTAAAAATACTTTTCTAATACTGTAATATTTTGAAATAAATTAATTTATCTTGTTTTCATCAAAAATGCATTATTTAAAAGATTTGTTATATTATAAATCATTTCTGTATTTCAGTATTGACACATAATAAAAAGATTTCTGAAGGATCATGTGACACTGAAGACTGCAATAAAGATCCTGAAAATAAAGCTCTCTCACAGCAATAAATCATAAATACATTTATTTCATGTAATAATAACATTTCACTGCTTTTACTGTATTTATGATGTAATAAATGCACTCTTGTGGAGCATATGTTTTAGTGACTGTGTGGCAGGAACATGTATACAGTCACATGCTTTATTTATTAAAGTATTAGTTTGGATCTGTCTCCAGAAATAAGATAAAAGCAGAAAAGATTTTCCGGGGGCAGCTGGATCATTAATAAATTACCGGTCCAGAGCACTGATTTCTAGAAAGTGTCCACTCTCTCTGACAAGAAGAGGAAGTGAGGCATAAATAATCATGCAATCAGCAACAAAGCTTTTTAAAGAGCCATGTTTGACAGCCGTCGGGTTTAAACCTCGAAAGCCATTCCGGTGTTACACACAGAGTAATAGAAGACAAGTTATGCAATCAGTTGATATCTGAGCGGCTGATAGTCAATATAAACTCTGGTATGTCAGCTTCAGCTCGGATGACAGGCGCTGGCCCAGTTCACACAGATGGAGGAAAAAAGAAACAACGGAGAAAAGTGCAGATAAAGTTACTTCAGGGAAACAAAGGAATGGGTGCAGGTTTCTAATGTTTTGATCTGTTTACCTGGATCAGACGTGTTCAAGAAAAAGCTTGCTATTGTGGCCTACTGAGGGCTTAAAATGAAATATGTCATCGCTTACACGTGTTATAATGACTTAGAGATATTCAGTATAATGTTGAGGCTGCTTTTGCGAATGAAGTACGAACTGTCAAGGTAAAAGAAAAAAGGTCAAAAAGTTAAATAAAAGTTTAATAAAAAGAATTCATATCATTTTTGCTCTATATTCAGAGCCTTTTGATATCATTAGATTATGGATATATGAATCCTATTATTTATGTGTATATATTAGGGTTGGGACTCGATTAAATTTTAATTAAATCGTAATTTTTGTGTAATTAATTAATCTAAATTAACGCGTTAAAGTCCCGGCCCTAGTATATATATATATATATTTATATTTATCAACCTATGGAATAAGCTAACTATAAATAATGATGGACTGCAAATAACTATAGAAAAAGACGAGAAGGAGACCCGGACACTCAGCAGTGGTACAGCACCATTGGCAACGGGACGTGACGTCTCTGTTCCCTTTTTCAGGGAACAGTGTTACATATGTAACCGAGACGTTCCCTTTCAGTCACTCCGAGTAACTTTGGAAATTACTGACAAATTGGGATCCCTACCAAAATGCCATGGACGCTGACCCTTCCAGTGTTCTGTGGGAGCCTCCAAGCCCCCTCTGTCTGGCGTAGGCTGGGGCTCACCACAAGAGACCAGCTACTGTTATCAAATCACTACCCATTCAGTAAGACTGGAACATTGGGAACATCTCTGTTCTATTGAACAGATATACAGATGTTTAGCCTTCCCGTAGGAGGTCAGAATGTATACTCAAATGGACAGTATTTCAGTGAATATGAAAAATGGGAGGTGATTGAACCCTCTAAAGGTAGCAGAAGGTCTGCCCGGGAAAATAGGGCTCAAGGACTTAACCGTGGAATACACACATGGAGTCCTTTCAGGTACTTCACATGAACCCCAGCCCTCTACCGGTTCTCAAGTATTCATGTAGTGACATTCCCTTTCTGCTGACATCTGTGACAGACAAAGAGCTGGTCTGAGGTCCTGAAGCTTTGTGTCTGGTCAACATAGCATCTTAGTGCTTAGATTGGACAGATGGAATGGGAGGTATGTGGCGGATCTGGCCCCTCTAAAGAGCCTGATGACCAGGTCATACTTACCAATGGACCTCCCATCTATGGAGTTGTGGTTTGCAGCGATAGCAGCCACATTGACTTTAGGGTGGAGGGAGCCAGCCTTCGCTTCCACCCCTGCTGCAGGAATGAAAGCGCGACTCTGATCGGGCATATCCAGGGTCTTCTCGTTGAGAAGAACCCCACTCGACGAACAGATTCCACTTCAAAGCGTAGGCACATCTTGTGGATGGCGCTCTCCCTGAAGATATGGTGTCAACTACCCCTTGGGGTAGGTCATCTAGAACCTCTGCGTTCCGTCCAGAGACCAGACATGGAGTTTCCAGAGGTCTGGACGCGGGTGCCCCGTCTCTGAGTCAGGAGGTCCTTCCTCAGAGGAATCGCCAAGAAGGGGCTGTCACAAGGAGCATGAGTTCTGGGAACCAGGTCTGGGTGGGCAAATAGGGTGCCACTAACAGGGCCTGCTCCTCGTCCTCCCTGGCCTAGCACGGTAACTCTGATAGAAAGCTCACTGCGGGGAACCCATACTTGTGAACGCATACATACTTCCCAGCTGTGTGCCAGGGCATCCCTGCCGAGAATTCCCTCGGTCAGGTAGTAAAACAACTGGCAATGAGGAGTCTCTGGAGAGGCAAACAGGTCTATCTGAGCAGCTCTGAAACGCTCCCAAATGAGCTGAACCATCTGGGGATGGAGTCTGCATTTTCTGGGAAGTGCAGCTTGTGACAGCTCATCGGCTGCCTGGTTGCACAAGCCTGTGTGTTGTGTGGTGTGATCACTATGTCCTTAAGAGCAGTTTCCTTTATCCCTGGGTCACTCATCTCCGGGCCGCTTGCTACTCTGCCTGCCACTAGGTTTGGAGACAGCACCGTAACCTTCATCACTCAAAGCGCGATGTTCATTGCGGTTCAGAGTTCACAGAGAACTTCCAGGGCATGACCATCCTCATGCAGATCCTTCAGTGCCTTTGGCTGATGGACTTGAAACAATGCCGTAGCATGTACTGCAGATGCAGCTTTTCCGCATACCATATAAGCACTGCTGATCAGATCAGACAAATGCCTAGGCCTGAGGGGGGGGGGCAGCCTTTATAGGTATAGCTTTTAAATAATTTAATTAAAAATAAATGTTTACAAATTATGTTTATTATTGTTTCTTTATTCAATTTAAAAATTAAACGATTATCGCATGGCTCCAGGAAACATAATGCACAAGCTGTATGGGCTGTTTTATGGTACTTAATTAAGTTATTTTTTATTTTATTTTATTTTTATGCTTTTCACATTGCCACTGTATGCACAGCACTGCAAACATTCATTTACTAAACAAAACCAAAAAAAAAGTGCTGGATTAGAAATAGGTGCGGGTGAATAAACATTCATTCCCTTTAAACCATCTTCTGATCTAACAGCATTTGAGAGCGTGGAGCAAGGGACATTTCAGGCTGCTTTAGCTCTTTGATTCGGATCATTCAGATCAGCAGATGATAAAACTATTCTTTCATCTTTTTGTTCCTGTAAACTGCCACACTATGCTACACAAGGGTAAAGACGTGAAGCGCCTCTTCCTCCTAATTACTTCTTTCTCTCGCCATTGCAGCTTTTGTTCGGTTAAAGACTGGCTCCCTGAAGAGAACCAACAGTGTGTTTCAAGGACAGGCGGTCAGGGAACGCTAGACACCTGAGAGCAGTGTGTGTGTGCTTGTTACTGGAAGACTGATGTGTTTTCAGTGTGTGTGAAACATGAGGAAAAGCCAGAGGAAACAGGGAAAGGGAGGACGACCTGGCGCAGATCGCTTTTGGCAACGAGGCTAGGAAAGAGAAAAAGAAGTAGAAATGTTGACAGAAAGAGCTTCTCCTCCCTCAGCACACAAACACACACACATTTCAAGATTCAAGGACGGACTCCACTTTAATTCATGAGTGTGAATGGAAACTGAACTGGTTTGACAGGAGCTGGAATTTAAAGAGGAATGAGAGGAAGAGGATTACACTTCACTTAACAAATCACCGCATTATTTACTTTGACTAATTATGCCTGTTTTGACCCCAATGTGATATAAGTAGGTTTTAATTGTGTCACAAAGCTCCAGAAAATGTCCAAAACTCTTTATAAAAACAAATAATGAAACAAATGAAAATGATGGATTATCTACTATATTGACTTTATACTATATACACCATAAACTAAACGTTAACTCATTAAATAAAATGCTAACACACATACGTTTTTATACTTATATATTTAATACTTTACAAAATATGATATATATAAAATATTTGATACTCAATTTTAAACATACACAAATTTTTAAAATACATGTTACATAATAATAATACAGAATAAATAATTCCAAATAACACATTTATTTAGAAAATGCTAATAATCTGTAAACAGTATGCAAATATAATTCAGTGTATCATATATGTATAAAATGATACATTTTTCACTCTTTGTTATATTGCAACCATTTGCTAAAATCATGTAAGTTCATTTTCTGTCCTCATTAATGTACACACAGCACCCCATAAAGGGACAATTAATCCAAAAATTTTAATTACCCCATGATTTGCTTAAGAGAGCCTTTATTCACCCTCCAATGTCCACTTTTAATGGACCTCAAAATCTCATCTGGATGAGATAAGACATTTTTAAATTAAACTCTGATTGCATTAGCATGAAAGAAGAAAGTTTTATACACCTAGGATTCGAAGGTGAGTAAATCATGGGGTAACTGATATTCATTTTTTGGTGAACTGAAATAACACGCCTCACATCACGTCCTGTGTTGCATCTCTATTAAAGCTGTTCATGATGCCGCTGTCAGCCTCTGGATGACGCTCGCTCAGTATCAGAGCTATCTAAGCACTTAGCAAGAATCAAACCTCTATCTGAACTCAGACTGTATTAAAGGTTGGTGCTGTGTTTCTCTTACAGTATACTGTGGTTAGCGAACACAAAGCTCTTCAGTTTCACTCAACAGCCCACATACAGTATATTTGTCCGTTTCAGTTCATCATACATAACAAACAACACACAGTTTGTGTGAAACTACACATACTTGCAGTGGAAAAGAAGGGTGCGAGAGGTCATTTCTCATAAAACATGATATTAGTGTGTGACGGTCAGTGGCTGCTGAAACAACACGACCCTGGAGGACAGAGAAAACCATCGGCTGCTAATGTTTATTAATACACAGAAAAAATCCTCTCTGGGGAGGTTTCTGTGTATTAAAATAGTGCTATGTGTTTTGAAAAATACAGAAAAGTAGTTTGAACATTAATATGGTGAGATATTTTTAATACTTACTGCGAAATCATTTTACTAAGTGTATAAATGTTGGTTTACAAAAGTTTGGCTCCTGATCAGAAAGGCTGCATCAAATAAAAAATACACTAAAAACAGTAAAATTGTGAAATGATATTACAATTTAAAGCAACTTTTTATTATTTGAAAATATTTTAAGTAATGCTACCAAATGATTAATTTCATCCAAAATAAGTTTTTGTTTACATAATATGTGTGTGTGTGTGTGTGTGTACTGTGTATACAGTATTTGTTATGTACATAAAAAAATACACGCACATGAATGTATATATTTTTTTAAATGTTAAGTTTTTATATCAAATACATTTATATAATATATAATTTAATATAATAAATATAAATATATATGCATGCTGTATGTGTGTGTTTTGACATATACATAATATACACACATAGTATGTAAACAAAAACTTTTCCTTTGGATTAATCCTTTGACTGAACTTTAAGATGTAATATATGAATTTTCAGCATCATTACTTCAGTGTCGCATGATCTTCAGATCAAGAAACATTTATTATTATTATCAGTGTTGAAAAACAGTTGAGCTGCTTCATATTTTTGTTGAAACTGAGATGCATTTTACTTTTCAGAATTCTTTGATTAATAGAAAGTTCAATAGAACAACATTTATTTGAAACATACGATTATATTAATCATATCTTTCATTATTAAAACAAAAAGTCTATTTCTAAAAGTCTATAACAGAGTTCCAAAATTAAATTTGAAATTAATAAAAATATTATTAATAATATGTCTTTATGATCAATTTATTGCATCTTTGCTGAATAAAATAAGGAATTTCTTTAAAAAAAAAAAAAAGTGTAACACAGTTATCAGGTTAATAATAATGGTAATGGTTATTTTTTTTCCCGTCAGTCTGAAGTTAATCAATCATTTGTACAGAACACTATGTAATAACACATTAAGAACAATAAGACATTTTTCTTTGCAAATAATATACAATAATGAGTTCCAAAATTATGTTTTTAAATAAATGCCTTTTATATTGAATGTCAGAGCTCCAGAATGAAATTTTGAATTCTCAAGAGACCTCGCTGATCTGTTGTATTGGATCTGTACTGCAGGCTTTCCTCGTCAGAGTGTGTTGTTGGGATATTTTCAGCTGATCTGGGCACAGCTGCTCCAGAGCCACAGATGCATTCACAGGGTAATATTTCTGAAAACTGAGGTCACTGCGTTTACCAGCTCGCCATGATATAGCGTTCAGTAAGAGCTCATGGTTATTATTCACTTATGTTTTGTTTTTACAGATCGGGTGACTGGGCAGAGAGAGTTCATGGCCGAAAGCAGAGAGGGGAAAAAAAGAGAAAGATGATCTCCATGTTTTTTACGGGCAACACGAATAAATTTGAGCAAACGGCCTCTTTAGACATTTGCATCTGAACCCGTGACCTCCGGCTACTTATCTGAGTGTGTGTGTGAGCGTAAATCTTCCAAGCTAAAACAGATAAGGGGAGAGATCTCTTCTGGTTCTCTTGAACTGATGGAGTCTCTCTGACTGATACAAGCTCTCTGAGCTGGCCACGGCGTCTGAGAAAGACCCTGAGCTTCATCTGGGACCCAAAACCTCATGTGAGAACTCAAAGTCTGCCTGTGTTCTGAATGGAATACTAACATGCTGCATATTTAACGCATTTTAAGGGATGCATAAAAAGTCGAGAATTTAATACAGTATTTAGTGCATTATTCAGTAAATAGTATGCTAGTATTCAATCTGAGTCTTATGATAGATGGAGAGCTCTGTGTGTGTGCGGGTTTATGGGGTTTATGAGGACACAAATGTGTATAATGACATGGGTATGACATAGGTATTACAATATCAAGGTGTTTTATGAGCACATTTTCAGTGTCCCCGTAATTCAAAAGGCTTAAAAAACATACTAAATGGTGTTTTTTTGAAAATCTAACAATGCACACAGTTTCCTGTAAGGTTTAGGTGTACGGTCAGTGTAGGACAATACCACATACAGTCTGTACAGTATAAAAACCATTACGCCTATGGAGAGTCCTCATAAACCACAAAAACCAACATGAGTGTGTGTGTGTGTGTGTGCGTGTTTATAGATCAAACTAAAATAATTCAAAATACTTTTCTGCTACTTGAAATAACTTAATTGAGATGGTATAGAAATAACTGAAAAATTTTATCAATTTATTTCAGCTAGTTGTCGGGGCAACATTTTTCACTTTCATTTATTTAACTTGATGGAGGAGGAGGATGAAAATGAGAAGGAGTAGGAAGAGGAGGCAGAAGGAGGAAGATGAGAAAGATGAGGAAGGAAGGAGGAAGAAGGAGAAGGAAGGAAAAAGAGGAATAGGAGAGGGATAAGGAGGAGGGCGAAGAGGCAGAGGAAGGTGGAAGAGGAGGAAGGAGGAGGAAGAGAAGGAGCAAAGAGGAGAAAGAAGAGAACAAGGAGGAAGAGGAGAGGGAGGAGGAGAAGGAGAAAGAGGAGGAAGAAGGAGGAAGAGAAGAAGGACAAGGAATAGGAGAGGGATGAGGAAGAGGATGGAAGAAGTAGGAGGAAGTGGAAGGAGAAAGAGGAGGAAGAAGAGGTAGGAGGAGGAAGAAGAAAGACGAGGAAGAAGGAGGACAAGGAATAGGAGAAGGATTAGGAAGAGGAGACAGAAGGAAAGAAGATGAGGAAGGAGAGCTCAAGGTATATAAAATCATCTTAGCATTTACTGTAACTGAGCCAAAAATCAGAAACCAGATTCTATAAGAAAACTCCAGCTGTCAGGGATCTGAAACAGAATTCAGGGATCTGCTCTGAACCTGAGAGCTAGGATTCTAAAAAAACAACTAACTGTTTAGGATTTCAATCTTTATTTCGAATTATGAAAAAATGTTTAATAAAGTGAAATGTAATAAAATCTGTATATACATATTCGTAAAACATGTAAACATTTATTAAAACAGAATATAAAAGTTGTAACCAATTAAAAATATTAATAACAACATTTCTAACACTGATGTGAACCGAAAATGTGAAAACGAAACAAAACAAAACTAAACAAAACAGGTGAGATTATAAAAGAAAATGCAACAGGAAGATATCTCTATACCGCACAAAAAAGTGAGGGGTGGGGTTAGCAGAGCTCATTTGCATTTAAAGCGACATACACTAAAACTGTTTAGACAGGGTCAAAAGGGTGTTGTTTACACTTTAACCAATGTATGTTATAGGCTTTCAAAAGCACTTGTGTAGATAGTTCTAGATTGCGTGAGTTCTTTAATGAACTTATATAGAGTTCTAAATGCTCTAGAATAAAGGGCTGCAGCATTCTGAACGTGTCCAGATTCTGTGAGCTTCTGTTTGTTACACATTTATCTGAGCAGAGGAGACATTTTAACAATCTTACGCGTGTACAAACACACACACACACACACACACACATTTCTGGAGAGCTCAGCCAAGACACACTCACATCAAATTAATCTTCCCATAAATGATTAAACTCGGTCTGCTTGTTCCTGGAAGCTGCCAGTTGCCGTCGCTTCCAGAAGCATCCGCTAGATGAATCTTTATACTCATTCAAAAAGAAAACGCTTTTTAAAGGTTTACTGAAGAGAGAGGTGATTTTTCTGCTTCAAGCTAAGTCATCCAAGATCATTCCTTGAGGAAAAGTCTGTTTAATACGAGTCACAGTCAGCACTCACAGACACAACAAATTTCTGGAAGGATTGAGGCAAACAAAAATACTGGCAGCTTATGACATTCACTGTTTCAATATTTATGAACATGTTCCAAAACAAATGTCTACTGAATAAAATCTTTTTTTTACTTAGACATTTATTACTTGGAATCTGTTTTGCACTTATTTATTTTTATAAGAATTAATTACTTTTTCAGCAAAGATGCAATAAATAGATCAAAAAAAGTAAAGTAAAGTAAATTAATAATAATAATTTGTTCTGGAATTTTTTTTGTTAACATAATGAAATAAATATAATATTAATCTTACATTTCAGATAAGTGCTGTTCTTTTGTACTTAGTAAAATACAAAGTTTTGACAAAAATAGGAAGCAGCACAACTGTTTTTCAACACTGATAATAATACTAAATGTTAAGAACCGACACACTTAGAATTTAAAGAATAATTAAAGAAAATCTTATATATTTTTCTTATTATAATTCTAATTATAATCTAATGCTGTTATAATATTTATAATATTAAAAAGACCAATTGTTTTTTTTATTTTCATTTAAATTATTTTATTTTTTTTATCATGATCACATAAATTAATAAATTAATGGCACTTTATTTATATAAATATATATATATATATATATATGTGTGTGTATGTTTATATAATGTATTCTTTATTATTTATTTAGTATTTTATAGCTTTTATATTATTTCTATTCTTATTATAACTAAGAAATTAAAAAACAGTCTAATAATTGTTATTTTTATGTCAAATAAAACAATAAAACTGAATGACATAAGTACAATATGAATGCTTCTTGACACTGCTAAAAATTCTACTTTGATCATAGGAATAGATAACATCTTAAAATATATTCAGAAAGAAAACATTTAAAATTGTAATAATATTTCAAAATATTACTGTATTTTTACTGTATTATTGATCAAACAAATGCAGCCTCTGTGAGCATTAGACACTCCTTTCAACAGCATGACAAAAATTTAAAATACACTAACCCCAAACCCCAATTTTTTAAACTGCGAGTGTAAATATGTAATGCAAACACAATTTGCGTAACAGAATATGATAACAGCACGCTGACCGCAGTCAACAAACCCCTGCGGCGTACAACGAGTCTGCTTTCCTTTCCCAGGTACCTTGTTTCTCATTTTATTGCGAGTATAGCAATATTCACCACACCATAAAAGATTTTAACAGCCTGCGTTTATCACTGCATCCTCACAGCCCATAATGCTCTGCCTTTTACAGTTATTCATAAAGCATCAGCTTTCGATCAGACTTTATGAGCTTCAGTAAATAAGAAAGCAGTGGTTTTAGCAGTTATTGTGCAAATCAGCTGCGGTTCATTCCAGTTCAGCCACCGTCAAACCTGTAATCAGGCCGTACGAGAAGAGAACAGCTTCACTTCAGAAGCTTTTAAGTCTTACTTTGACCTCTGGACGCAACGAGAGAGCAGATTTAATCTCATAATCATCAGCTTTAATGTTTAAATGCAAGCCATGTGTGCTGCTCGATAAGCACGCTGCTCGCCGGATCAAAAAGAATCGAATCGAAGATAAAACGGCGTTTTCTGGCATCATGCCGCCGTCAGACTTGCATTACCTGATGCTGATGGAGAAAAATCAGCTGCAGACGGCTCACACGCAGGCCTGAGAGCTTCCTGTCTGAGTTAAACGGCTGACAGAATAACAATACAACGTTTCAGTTCTGATTCATTGAGCCGTGAGTCCAAACAAAGCCTGTCCAAACATCTCTGAGCCGCACCAAACCAACAACCGCTTCCCTCTTCATTAACAAGATCAGCTTTTACTCCATCCTCTCTTCTGTGAAGCACTATCTGCTTCATAAAAAGAAATCATCAATACAATATACATTATGACCCATACAATATATTCCTTCTTCTGAAATCTTGTCATAGATCTGTATGAGGAACAGACTAAAACATTTCTGTTCAGTAAGAAATAAATCAAATTAATTAATCCAAATATTTATTTATATATATATATATATATATTTATATATATATATGATTGTGCTTAGATATATTTTTTTCAATCAATAATGCTAAAAACGAACAAAATAAAATAAAACAAGTATGTTTTAATTAAAAATGAATGAC